>ML834985.1:118772-140937 GCA_009831015.1 Picea engelmannii
AATATTTGTTGTAACGAAACACCCTTGAACATAGTTGACCCCATTGCCCAACCTTAGGCACTAGTCCTTAGTTGACTTAGGGAAAGGGCTTCTTGTCATATTAACTTAGACTTGCACCTGCATTGCTGCTTGTCATATAGGCTAGTTTTCACCCCTTGGCCTATAATCAATTAAAACTAACTCCTAGAACATTGTAATTAAAATCCATTTAGTAACTAGGAACAACCCCCCTTGGCTTCCCTAGGAGTAAGCCTAGACGGAAGAAGTACCTGCCAAGGTGACAGTGTGGGCAGGGACTTAGACATTGTGTCTCCGAGGGCACACTAAGTGAGCCGGACTTAGCTCACGTTTGCAAGTGTGCATTAGGGCGACAACACGGTTGTCAACAAAAGAGTTGGATGCAACAATAGAAGAAAAGGATACAACAATTGGTTGACTCACTTTTTGACTCATAATCATATATGCTTTTTAAAGTTTATATGTTTTAGGCATCTTTTGTCGAGTCAAGATACTATAGAATAATGATATACTTGAAGTTTCCTTCAACTGGTAGCCTTAGACAAAGTTAAGATGTTTTTTTGGTGTGCAAACTTCTGGAAAAAGTCAATTTTTATGTATCTTTTCTATGAGCTTAGTTGCAACTTTTATTTAATACAAATTCCCCAATTTTAATTATATAAAAAAACAATTAATTAAATTAACTCTTTAAACTACTCTAACACTAATTTTATTTATAAACAATACTATTTGAAGTTTAACATTTTATTATTTATAAATAATAATCTTTATTTAATATATGTGGAACACTTGGTTAAATAAAAAAACTCCATAAATTTTGATTTTAAAGTTTGGTCTTAAAATTTGAAAAAACCTATTTTAGTTTCTTTCGCTTATCCCAAAAGCTGTTTTTTTGTAAGTAAGAATTGGTATTACCTTCCAAAGATAAAAACTATTATAGATACAACCTTCAAGAGCCCGGGTTGCCAAAAAATGGAAACCAATCCAAGACCCCACAAAGTCCCCCAAAAAAATGCCCCTAAAAGGGTCCAGAAAAGACTATCAAATGTTTCATAACAATCCTAAACATGCAACTATATATGAACAACAAAACTAAAACTGAGATCCATATACTAAGGCTACCGAGTTATGGTGATCCTCCATGATCGGATGAACAACGGTCTTTAGTAGCAACTAGGCTATTCTTTTGACTCGACTTCAAGAAAATAAGCATATTGAGGATGTCCATGACTTGGTTGCTGATGTCCTTCTCAGGCTGAAGAGACACCAAATGAGAGAAATAGCCAAAAAAATAGATATCTTATTGTTGAGTTGCTCCACTTTGAATTTCAGGTACGCAACCTCTTCTCGAACCTCAAAAATCAACTTCATTTGGTCCTCTTCTAGGAGGTATTCTTTGAGCTCTTCACCGGCAAGGTCATCTTCTTGCGTCGTCTTTTGGGGCTGAGGAGGATGACCTTTTTCCACCGAGAGAGAAACCCCACTAGTGAGCTCACATTGCACCTCAATTCCACCTATGGGAACATTATCATGGCCCACCCACTCCACCTGATAACCCCATACTAACACATCCTCCGAGCAAGTTTTCACCCGTGAGTCCACTGGATGGGGGCCTGGGTCACCATATTTTTCAACCTTAGGAGATGACTTAATAGTGTACCTTATATCCATTTTCTCTACTAGATGGGGTAGGCCTTGGAGCTGCAAACACGTTCTCCAACAAGACCCTCAACCATGACGAGCGCGACCCCTTTCCCTGACTCATGACATGAAGAGAGAAAAAGAACCATCACCAATAGTCAAGGGGAGCACCAAACCTCCTTCCAACCTCCAACCAAACTAGAGATTGGAGAGCTTCAACGATGAACCCAAAATAAAGAACTTCCCACCATTAACTTCTGTCATCATTTCAGTGCCATCAAACTTTTGTTGCGGATCAAGCAAATTAACTATGCTAGTGACCTTGCAATAAGTTTCCCTCTTGTCGACAATAATGTGTTGTAGATCCATGGCTATGTTCGCATGCTCGAACTAGCTTATCATCTTAATGCTCTTACCGATATTTCTATGTGCAGAGATTTCCATGCGCCCACCAAGAAGAAAGAGCTTCTGGGTGGCAGGACACATGTTCCCCACGTTGATCCTCATTAACTATGGCATAACACCCCATCCGGGAAACTCATCCTAAAAACTTACTTTCCAAAAAACCTTCAAAAAAATTGATCTTTAAAACTTTTCCCTAAAAGTTGAAAATGGCCCTTTTAGTGTCCTTTGTCCTCGTCCTTAAATTTACTTTCCAAAGCTTTTAATTTGTTGCTTGCAACTTAACCTTAATCAATATGTTCCAAAAAAATGCATGTATGACACGCCATAAAACTTTCTTTTAATGGAGCTTCACTTCTAGTAGTATTAGATCTTATTCTATCCCACTCACTTGTACCCATTCAATCCATTACTAATGTTGTTGTCACATATATATGGACATATTCATGTAGGACGTGTTAAGTTTTGTGCCAAATCTATAGTGAAAGAATCATTTTTTGTCATCGATCTCCTAGATTCATATTAACTTTCCGCATTAAAGGTGGACACCCTTGTTTGTGCTCATAATAACTAGGAAATAAGGTAGTTCTTGCATCTAAAGAGTTTATGGAGAAACACGCTAGAAGGTGCCAAGATCATCGTATATTGCTTTGAAAATACTTTGTTTCCAATAATTTAGTGACAACCCAGGGAGTTGACCCCACAAAAATTGGAGGTCTATCCTTGGAATAAAAGAGTTTAAATTTTCAATCCAGGGTATTAGAAGGAGTCCAATATCTCTATACATCCTTAGGCCCCCTCCATTGGAATTTCAAACAGGAAGGGAAAAAACCCATTGTTCAATGGTGAGATTTTGATTTTACCTTTTACCATAGTTGAACAAGACTTTTCTATCTAGTGTATCATCTTTGAGATTGCAAGTTTTTTCCCACTAAGGTTGCCATGGAGTGTTATATTGTGTAACTCTTCCACTCCTTCTAGAATGCACCCAAAGGGAAATGTATCTATTTTCCTATTGTCGCTAACATAATGCATCCTTTTTTCCTTTTCTATGAGATCGCTACCTCCTTCGAAGGACCTCCTTCTTTCTCCACCTACTTCAAGTTTCCTTCTTTACTCTGTTGTTCAAAATTCATGTATGTGTTTGATTTGTGGCATAGAAGAATTTATTCCTTCCTCTATAATGGTTGGTTCCCTTTTGTCTTGTTAAAACCTTCAACACATCTCCTATCAAAAATATTTGAGAAGGACATGAAAGGGTAGGGTTCCTGAAGGTTGCAACTAAAAGGTTCCTAAAGGTTACATGGTGATCATTCATTGTGTTAAAAGCTTAGAAAAAACAAGGATTTCCTCTAGATTTGGCCCTGGCCAACACGAAAAGCAATGTTGATAAAGGGTGCAAAACATAGATACTAACTTGATGAGAACCCTCTAAAGTTCTAATTTTTAGAGGACATATTTAGTCGTTGTTTTTACATATGTTTCAAAAAGCGGTGTTACTAGTAGTGCCCCTATTTTGGGTAAAATTACAACATTTTCCAACCATTATTTGTAATATTGTGAACAAAAACCTTAAAGTCAACCCTCGAATCGAAAAGCGATGCTACTAGTAACCCCCCCTTTTCTAGGTTTTAAATTACAACTTGTTTGAAATGATGGCCTTAACAATCGATACTATTACAACCAAAATCTTAAAATCAACCTTGAATTGAAAAGTGGTGCTACCAACACCTTCTTTTTTTTTCTCAGGGTTAAAATTATAACCAAGTTTGAAACCATAACCTTAACAACCAATACCGTTGCAACCAAAATCTTAACATGAATCCCTAAAATGAAAACATGGGTTACCACTAGAAACCTTCTTTTTACAGGGTTAAAATTACAACATTTTTAAATTCATTGCCTTAAAAACCAATATTATTGCAAACTAAATCATAACAAATAAAAAGAGAAAATATAGAGTAAAACTTAAAAAAAATATCAGAACTAAAGAGAAAAATATCCTTTTAATAAATTAAACGAATAAACAAACATAAATTAAAAATATGTTTTTAAGAAGAAAAATTATAATAATAATTAAAAAGAAATCCCACCACACTCCTCTCCCACCCTCTTAAAAAAATAAAATAAAAATTAAACAAGTTAAAACCATTAATAATACACATAATACAAATACAAATACAAATAAAAATAAAAATAAAACACAAACTTAACAAAAAAAAAATTGAAAACAAACAAATACACAATAAATTGAATAAAAATAAAACACAAACTTAACTCAAAAAAAAAATGAAAACAAACAAATACATAATAAATTAAAAATAAAAATAAAAATTCAATAATAATAATAATAAAACACACAATTTAAAAAATTAAAAACAAACAATAATAATAATAATAATAATTTAAGAAGAATGTTGAGAGGAGGGAGTAAATCCCGAAATCACCCTTTTATATAGTTATAACTCAGCTTACAGAAAAGTGCTTTATTAGCAATTATGGTTTTCTATTTTTATTTTACAATAGAATGAAACAAAACCACTTACAAAGTTTCATTGATGTGTTCACTTGTGAGATGGTATTCACTTGAATGATTGGGGTTGGTAATAAAGAAAAGAAACCTCCTAGTTTAGATAAAGTTCAACACATTTGGAAGGACTTAAAAACATTAACAACCATAACCTTAGAAGAAAAGACAAATCTTGTCTTGCTATCATGCGTGGATTCTCTCTAGAGCCCTATGAATTAGAAGGAAGAGCCTTTAACATATTTTTATTTTTTTCCATCTCTTACACCATATATTGTATGGGGTGTCCAATGACTAGTTCACGACACTCTGTAGGATGACACCCATGGACTTCCTATATACTAGTTGCAAATTTGGGAGCATTTTGTTATCCCACAAGTTATTTTCTGCTACCCTCAATGTTTACCTAACCCTCGACCAACCAAAGGGGAAGACAACATTCTTATAGGATGACTTGGTAGTATCATTTTCATGTTCTTTTTGCTCACTTTATCTTATCATATTTATTGGTAATATGTTGTATCATTGATGAAGGTTGTCTCAACGACATATTATGTGTATCCATCTTGTTGCAGGTCCTACTCCTTGGCTGATGATTGGTGAAGAAATCTCCTATCTCCTTATCTTGTGCTCATGATGTTCCAGTCATTACTTTCTCTTGATCATTTCATGTTGGGTTCAAGTCTTTTTCCTAGTTGTGGTGTCCTCTAGCTTGGTCTTGTATTTTCCTAGTGGTTTGCTACTATCTCTTTCCCCTTTCATTATCCATCTATCATTTGGCCTAGGTACCACCCATTATGTTATCACATTTTCATTGTGTATAGACAATTTTCATATCACACTGATATTCCATTATTTACCCACTCCTAAAGAGTGTTTGATCCATTTTCATATAATTTTTCCTTCATAACTAACTCTCATTTGACATATTTTAATAAACCACCTTTTTTCATGTATGAACATACCAAAGTGGTTTGAGATATTTTACTCTTAATTAATTAGATCCAAACCTAAGGTTGAAGTTTTACATTGTTAACATATTTTATTAATGGATTTTAAACCTTAATTGATGCTTCATTCCCTAAGTTCCAATTTTAAAAAAAGAAAAAAGAAAAAGAAAAAAATTACTAAAAAATGTTGTGCATGTGGAACACAACATGAGGGTAGTTTTCCACTTTGACACACATGTTGAGACTAGTCACATTTAAAAAATAATATGATCTTGAAAGTGATTGCCCTCATATCAATTTGTTGGGATTATTTAACCTATTCACACTCACATGTGCCACTCTTAGTGGATCATTTAATTCATTTGACACATATGTTGAGGAGGTGGTTAGGGTTACATATTCTTTTGAGAGTTAGTTATGCATGCACACTCCCATCATGCCCACTTCCACTTTATTTAACCATTTTTTTTTGTCTCACCTTTTTTAAAGCATACTAGCTTAGGTGGTGCGCTCCACTCGATGGTAAACTTCCAACTTTGAATTAACTTTTTTCACATCTTGTTTTTACCTTAATGAGGGTATTAGACTTGAAAATTGAGTTCCTTGGGTATTAGAAGTACAGAACCAAATGGAAAATCAAAATCCAAAGCAAGGATTAGCCCACTTCAGAAAATGATGCTTAAAAGGGCTTCCTTATTCTATCGATGACACGAAATGTGTTGAAGAAAAGGACATGGCGGTGGGAATCTAAACCAGATCAAGCGCTGTAATCTATGAGTTAAGTAGAAAAATCCAGATTGCCCAATTTACTAAAGCCAAGAAGTCCAGACTGCCCAATTTACTAAAGCCAAGTAGAGTAATCTATGACTTAAGTTGAGAAATCCAGATCAAGAGCTGTAATCTATGACTTAAGTAGAGAAATCCAGATCAAGAGCTGTAATCTATGACTTAAGTAGAGAAATCCAGAGTTGTATCTCTAAGGCGTGTGAAACCAGCATTGGATTCACACGAGCATGAACTAAAGCGCAGAGAGGGAAATAGCGATATTTCGCCGGCAGAAAAAATGCAAACGATAAATCATCAAGCCAAAAGTCATAAGCTTTTGATTGCAAGACTTCATTATAATGCAAACAATAAATCATCAACTTTCTGAGGTGGAATTGTTGTAGCCGATTGCCTGCAGTATTTGGATTATCTGTGAAGTAAGCAAACTGTCAGGAGAATTTGACGATTTATTGTTTGCATTAGAATGAAGTCTTGCAATCAAAGGCTTATTATTTTTGGCTTCTTCATTGTTTCCTACAATATCCCTTCTTGAGCCCTTGAATTCTCTATTCTGGATAAAATTTCTCGTGTCGGCTAGATATTGCTATTTTCCTCTCTCTGCTTAGTTCATGGTCGCGTGAATCCAATGCATGTCTAGATCTCGTCTTCTTGGCTATAGTAAGTTGGGTAGTTTGGATTTGTCTACTCGATTCATTGGTTGCATTCCCCTGATCTTGTTTAGATTCCTCCACTGACATCTTCTTTTCTTCAACGCATCTGGTGTCATCGGGAGACGGAGGAACCCCATTTTAAGCATCGTTTTCTGCAGTGGGCTCATCTTGCTTTCGATTTTGATTTTCCATTTATTCTCTACTTCTTCTTCTACACTCTTCCCTACACCCCTACCCCCATTCTGCTCTCATGTTTCTCTTCCTTCCTTTTCTGGGATGTCGTCGTCTTGCTTTGGGTGGCATTGCTCAGAGACAGTGCCAGTTCCACTACCATGCAGCTGTTGAGGCTCCACCATTAGCTCTGATTTACCAGGAGGAATGAAGCTCTCAAAACATGCAAGGTATATATTTAGCAGATGGGTAAATCCAAAATATGGATACTTTCGATGAAGCTTCCTTTTGATATCGTAGGGTTAGCAGGCTTTTGAAGGTAAGTCTCAAACTTAGCTTTCACCGAGGATTTTACAAATAAGACAAAAACTGATCTTTTTATCTTTATGAACGCTTCCCGCCTGTCATGCAAAGAGCTAGGGCATTTCGCGATTTTCACAAAAATCCCTTCTTAACCCCAGTACAAAATGCTTGCAAAAGAAAGAAAAGAAAATGATTTTTGTTTGCCTCACATATTGATTTTTGCAGTTCAGTCTTTTTTTTTTTTGTTCAACTTGATGATGAGTTTCTCCAATTTCTCCACTGTCCGTCTCCTAGCTGAATAAGTTATTCCAAGAGCTAGTTGTCAAGATATTTATATAATTGTTCCTGCTGTCTTTGAAAGCTTCACACTCTAAAATGAAATGTTTTTCTGTTTCCACTTTTCAGAACACATCCCCTTTCTTCCCAAACTTTTTTTAATCTTTTCCAATATCCAGATTCACAACAGAATTGATGAGGATTAATTCTTAATTGGACAATAAGCAAGAAAGAATTGATTGATTGCATGCATATTTACCAGTGAATCTCGCACTTCCTTTGAAGCTTTGTAAATCGTTCGCAGGCTTTCATAAATCATTATTTCAGCGACTTTGTGAGTTCAAGCTTAAATATTGGCTTCATCCCATGAAGTGTAACTCGCCAAAAATCCAGCTAAACACGAATCCCTCTTTTTTGGGCACCATTCCAAATGCATTCACGGCTTCTCAAACCACGATGCATTGTACTCCTATAAAGCTTTTGTTTTCACTTTCAACAGCAACTAAAATGGCCCCGTAAAAGTCTACTGCCAAAAGGCACTACTCAGTGCTCCTTTTCCTCCAATTTCTGAGTTTTCCTAAATGGCCCCATAAAAATCTGCTGCCAGAAGGCGCTACTTAGTGCTCGTTTTCCTTTCATAAGTCCACGAAGAAGCTTGAAAACAAAATCAATGCTCTGCCAAGGAGTTCTCACAACTTTAAAAATTAAAGAGCAAAACTTCGGCTCTAATATTCCCAAGTTGAATTTTGGCTTCTTTCTCCCCTTAATTTCTCTAAAAAATCATCTGTCAACAGTGCTTCAGACACGCAGTTGCATTGCCGTAGAGCATCTAATACGGAACTAAATGGATGATTAAGATCAATGGCAGAGTTCTGAACAACTTTTTGGGCCTCAAATAATCCATACCCAGATGCAAATTCAAGTAGCAAATAAAGTGCCTTCCGACAATGAACTTTACAAACCAGTGACTTTCATATCTGACCTCCGATTAGCTAACGGTTTTTAACCCTGCGTAGAGAAGAAGATAGGATTTCAAACTAATGGTTTCATGCTTAGCTTTAGAGCCAGCTTCATCTCTTTTATAACCTATGGAGTTCCAATTATCTTACTGGCGGGAAATCTTGACAGAGCATTTGCAGACCTTATTCTGAGAATTGCATTGTGTTGGCAATCTCTATTATATAGGTTTTCAAGACACCTACTGGAAATAGCATGATCCATTAACAACAGAGAAATTTCAATCCTTAAAACTAGTCCACTGACCTTGGAGTACCTAACCCAACATCTGGTGGAAGTGTCAATTAATCATGAAATTCACTTTTGAGCTAGCTAATGATGCACACAAAACTGTATAACACTTTCACATAAATCAACGCTGTTCAAATCCAAGAGACTTAGGAGCTAAGCCTATGATACATGCAATGCAATGAATGCAGTAAAAACAAATTTGTGATACAAACTGATTTGATAATGTGATTGTTTGTTATAGATTTTTTGCCATATCATTTTTTGCCACATCATATAAATAGATGCACTTGTTGGCCAGAATCTCAAATCCATCTACCATGACCAAAATTCCTTCTCATAATTTAAAAAAAACATCTTTTGGCAATCCATATGCTCCTTTACCATTGACAACTAATGTATGTAACTTTATATACACTACTTTTCGTTTAGCAAAGCATGCATGCCTTAAGAATGCACTAAAAAATAAAATATGTGCATAATGCGCATGTTTTGGTGGATTTCACGAGTTTTCTGTGTTAATTATCTCCTATAACTTGTGCCTAACTACTCCAATCAACTTTCCGAGGTATAAATAACAACCTTTGGGTGGAGTAGATAAGACATCCATGGAAGCACCCTTATGCTAGCCAAATTCTGTTAACTCTGCAAGCCATTTTCCCGAGTTTTTATGTAATGTTCCTGAGCCAAAAAAAAAATCTCAGAACACTATATGTTTATTGTTTGCTATGTTTGTTTATGTATTTGTAGGTTTACTCATGAAGATGTGCATGATGGATTTAATTAATGTTGATTAAGTAATAGATCCGAGGCATTTAATCATAAACAAGACAAGATATACAAAGAACACCAGTAGATAACCAATATTGTCAGATCTGACCTTTATTTAGAAAGTAGAGAGATCACGTATACAAGAGATCTGCAGATTTGGAAGGAAACCCCAATAATATCAAAATGGGTTGCCGGCCAATACAATAATAAGAAATACAAAGATAAGTGCCTCCCAAAGGTTGTCTGAGAAGAGATCCAAGCCTCTGAAGGCTACCAACAAGCAAGATAAGACTGAAGATAGGAGGACCCCATCAATACTCTGCAAAACCCCTCCAACTGGTTGAGTTGCGCCCTGTTCTGGATGCTAATAAACCCTCTAGTTTCGACCCTCCTCTTTTTGAGCTCCAAATCCCTCCAAACTCTCCCAAAATGGAGATTGGGCTAATAGAATCCACCAGGCCAAATCTCAAGTTGAACTGAGAAGTTCTGGTCCTCCAACTGAGCAAACCCTCAACTGGTTTGCGCCCTCTTGGTTTGACTAAGTGAAGGAGATTTCGTTCTCCCTTCTAGGAGCCTCCAAATGCCATCAAAATCTCCCAGATTGTAGATCGGGCCAATGCTAACAAGATGATGAAGTCTCAAGTCAATCTATGAAGATCTAAGCCAATAAACATTGATAACCTCTTTCTGCAATGCACCCCTCTTTCCTCCAATTCGTGCCAAGCCCCCAAAAATAAAATGTAAGGATAATCTCCTCCGGAATAGACCAAGAATGATGCTATGGACCCTACGAAGAAAACCCAGGTGCTCCTTCTCCAAAAATCCCTCTCCTTCTTCTAGATCGAATCAATATCCTCAAGGTGATGGGACCCCCTAGGTTGCACACTAGCCTGGATTATGCCTGTAGAACAAGCCCTGCAACACTATAGAATGGTGTGGGGGGATTATTTCACCTCCGGGACCAAGCCTGGATCAAGAAAGGTGGGATATTTCACCATTGAGTTGATCTCTAGGGTTTTAGACTGAAAACTACTTGTGCTCAAGAGCTCTAATGCAAATAAGATAATAATCTAGAATGCCTAAGGAGTGCTCCTTGCCCTTTCCTTTATAGCTCCAATCTATTCTTCTATTGAGTTAGTTAACCCCTAGGGTTAACTCTTAACTTTAACTCACCTTTTCTTTTCTTTCATTGAGTTATCCTTTTCCACACAAAGGCAACTTAATAATAGAATGTTATGTCTTCTGGTTGACTTTGTCCCCAATATGCCTGAGACAATAGTCTAGTGGGGATGGCTAGACTAATGAGTCTCTCTAGACCTCTTTATCAAGAGGTGGGGGACATTACAATCTCCCCTGCTAGAAATTGCTTGCCCACAAGCAATTATGGACCTGTCTCCTGGATCAACTGTTCCCCTTCCCAAGTGGCATCCTCCATAGGTAGGTTCTTCCACTTAATCGAATACTCTCTGATGCTTCTTTTCCTCAACTTCTTCTCCCTGAATTCGAGTATCTCCTCTGGTATCAGTACCAACTTCCCTTCTTCATCCATAGGTGGAAATTCCTCGATAGGAGTGATATGCTTGCCTATGGCCCTCTTCAAACATGAAACATGGAAGACATTGTGTATTTTGCTGCCCTGTGGTAGATCCAACTCAAATGTCATGACCCCTACCCTCCTGTTGACTCTATATGGACCGAAGAAACGAGGTTGGAGCTTATCTACGCCACTCCTCTTAATGGATGTCTGCTTGTATGGTTGAAACCTCAAATAAACCAAGTCACCAACCTCAAAGGAGTGCTCAACCCTATGTTTGTCTGCTTGTACCTTCTGTTGATTATGTGCCCTTTGTAGGTTATCCTTCAATTCAAGTATGTCCTGAATCTATTGAATCCAATCCTAAACCATGGGAGCCCTGCTATCACCAAAGACAGTCTTTGCAAAGGAGAGAGGGTCATAGTTGTATAAGGCCCTAAATGGTGGCATACCAATGGACATATGATGAGTGGTGTTGGAACAATATTCCCCCAATTGAAGCCATTCAACCCTTGCTTTCTGCTATCCTACCACATAATTCCTGAGGTAGCCTTCAACCCATTTGTTGACTATCTCTGTCTTCCCATTTATCTGAGGGTGATAACTGGTACTAGGTGTTAAGGTCATACCTACCAACCTGAAGAGCTCCTGCCAAAATGTGCTCATGAACCTGTTGTCCCTGGCACTCACTATGGTTTTGGGAAAACCATGCAATCTAAAAACTTCCCTGAAGAATAGGTCTACAACCTGTGCCACACTAAAATCTGTGGCAATGGAAAAAAAGTGTGCAAATTTCGTCAACCTCTCCACTACCACGAAAATGTAGTCTTTTCCCTGAGCCTTGGGAAACTTTGTGATGAAATCCATAGATATGCTTTCCCATTTGTGCTCTGGAATGGGAAGTGGTTGTAGTAATCCTATTGGGTGAGTATGTTTATCTTTGTTGTCCTGGAAAGTGCTACACTCCTTGATGTGGCTCATCACATCTTCCTTCAAACCCTTCCTAGCAAACCTCTCCCGGACCTATCTATATGTCTTGATGAATCCTTGATGCCCTGCTACTAGTGAATCATGGCATGCTTGTAACACCTTGGCCTTAAAGGTTGATTAAGGAACCAAGAAAATTTGACCCTTGTAGTAAATGATATCATCCATGATTATGAAATTGTCATCTTGTACCTGTCCATCCATCACTTTGCAAGAAAATTTGTTCTTTGAATATTCCACCAAGAGGTGGTCCTTCCAATCCACTGAGATATCGGTCATGGAATAAAATGATGGTCTTCTGGATAAGGCATTTGCTACCACGTTATTTTTCCCACGTTATTTTTCCATTTGACAAATTCTATGTCAAAGTCATAAGCCTGGATTTTTCTCACCGACTTCTGATTCCTTTCATTCAATTCCTTCTGATCTAGGAAGTACTTGAGGCTGTTGTGATCTGTACTCACGATGGATTTTCCCCCAACTAAATACTTTCTGAACTTAGACAATGAATGCATGATGGATAACATTTCTTTGTCATAGATGGTGTAGATGATCTCAATACCTCTCAATTTTCGGATTTCATAGATAATAGGATGCATGTTCTACATAAGTATTGCTCCAATGCCTTCCCCTGAGGCATCACACTCTACTGTGAAGGGTTGTGTGAAATATGGTAGGGCCAATACCGGACATGTACCCATCACTTTCTTCATATTTTCAAAGGTGGATTGTGCTTCTGGGCTCCACTTGAATGCCCCCTTCTTGGTCAAATCGATCAAAGGTGCACAAAGTTGAGAAAACCCTTTGAAAAACCTCCTATAATAGCAAAAAATGTCGAAAAACCCCTTCAACTCTGTGAGTATCCTAGGTCTGGGCCATTCAAGTATAGCTTGTATTTTTTCTTGGTGTACCTATACCCCCTTCACTCCAATGATGTGTCCTAGATAAAGGACCTCTATCATCCCAAATTCAAATTTGTATGCCTTAGCATATAAATATTTCTCCTCCGTGATAACCAAAATATGTTCCACATGTTGAAGGTGCTCCTCCCAAGTTTTTCTATAGATAAATAAATCATCACAGAAGACTAGTAAGAAATTCCTTAGCTTCTTGTTGAACAAATGATTCATGCATGACTGGAAGGTGGCTGGCGCATTAGTCAACCCAAAAGGCATGACCAAAAACTCATAGTGTCCATAGTGACACTGAAAATCAGTCTTGGAGATATCTTGCTCCCTCATTTTTATTTGATGATAGCCGGAGCGCAAGTCAATCTTTGTGAAATATACTACCCCATGGAGCTCATCCAATATCTCATCAATATGTGGGATGGGGTATCTATTTTTTATTGTCTTCTTGTTTAGAGATCTGTAGTCAATACACATGCGCATTGTCCCATATTTCTTTTTCACCAGCACTACTGAAGATGTAAAGGGACTGGAACTTGGCCTGATGTGGCCCATATCCAACAACTCCTTAATTTGCTTTTCAATTTCGTCTTTGTATCTCTTGGGGTTCCTGTAGGGAGTGGTGATGACAGTTTTTTCACCCTCCTCCACCTCTATGATGTGCTCAAACCCCCTATATGGCGGTGCCCCTGGTGGTATAGGCTCAAAGACCTTGTTGTGCCTATCCATGATTTTCTTGATCACTGGTGAGTAGTGTGTTTCCCCCTTCTTGTCTACCCTGACAAGTATCCTACATTCCGTTGCATAAACGATGTCTTCCCTCCTGAATATGGCCTCCATGCGTTTTCCTATTAACACCCTCAGTGTGTTCCTTGTCATACTCCTCAGAACCATCTTTTTCCCAGTTTCTTCTGTGAAAGACATTTCCATGGTTTTTAATTTGTGGTGATTGGCCCCAATCTACTAAGCCATTGCACTCCAAAGATGATGTTGGCATCTGGAAGGTCCATTACATAGAAATCCCATGCCAAATCATGCCTGCCCAAAGTAAGTTTCATTCCTAGAATGTACCTGTCACAAGGCATGGTGCGCCCCCCTGCTACCTCCACACGAAATCCCTTAAACTCAAGTGTTGGTATATGTCTTCTTTGTAGTAGGGCTGAGTCAATGAATTTGTGTGAAGCACCTCCATCAATGAGAATTGAGACCTTCTTCCCTTGTATCACTCCCCTCATCCTAAAAGTGTTGAATTTAGGTACCCCACTGATGGATGCAATTGTCACCTTCTCATCTGCTATAAGACCGTGACTTGCATATTCCTCTTCTTCCTATCCTGGGTTTTCTGCCTCTATGTTCTGTAGGTGGCCAAAAACTCCATCCTCCTCATCATATGAAATAACCTCAATGTAGTGGGATTTTCCCTTACCCATGCATTTGTGTGTTGGGTCCCATGGTTACTTGCAGGTGAAGCACAATTGTTTCCTCAGTTCCCTCCTAGTGGTCTCATCCATCCTACCCCTTCCTCATTCAAACCCCCTTGGGTCTCTCCCTCCTTGGTTCATAGGAGGTCTTTGGTCTCTACCCCCTTGATTAGGAGGTCTAGGGATGAATCTCATATTTTCTAGTCGATCCTAAGTCCTTGGTCTTCCAAATGGCATCATGCAAGTTGGTAGGCTTAAAAGCCTTGACCCAACCCCTCAAGGATTCCATCATCCCTTCTGTGAAGAGCATCATAAGTTGCGTGAGACACATCCTGTACGATCACTACTAGTCTCTGGAACTCTTCTATGTAAACCTTTGATGATCCTATTTGTCTGAGTTGTGTGAGCTCCCTAAAAGGTAGCTCTGGGTCCCCCTGGTCAAACATGTCGATGAGCCTCTGTGTGAACTCTGTATAGGACATAATCTGATTGTGACCCAGTGTGGTCAACCCATGGTACCACCAATCATGAGCCTTTCCATCCAAGTACATGGTGGCAAATTTGATGGCATCCATCTCCCTCATGGGGTTAAGTTGTAGGTAGGTATCCAACTTTTTCACCCATGCTTGTGTAGTCACCTTAGTAGATCCATCAAAATAAGGAATTTCTATCTTAACTTCCCTATGCTCCAACTCATAGTTGGGCCTTTGATACTGTTTAGGGTTACCCCGAAACTTGATTCCACAATATTGATCCAGTGTGACTTGCCTCTGGAAACCTGCACTGAAGGCATGATACTCCCCGACATGCTTCTCAAAGTTGTCCTCAACCTCATCCTCATAGCTGCGTTGTGGTTGATTATCCAAGAATGTGAGTAGGTAGGGCCTACGGGTGGTCCTACTGTGTGTTTTAGCCTAAGGTGCACCGCCTCCATAGCTCTGTCCCTCAGTGTGATAATGAGGGCTATGCTCCTGTTGAGGTCTAGTCCCTCCATGAGATCCACTAGCTTCTTTTTTTTCATAAACCTCCGGACCCTTTCCTACATGAGTCATATGCATCAGGAGTTGCGTCAATCTCTCTTGGTTGACATTCACTCTTTCAAGAATATCTGTCATTTATGCCCGTCCCATGTGCACTACCTCCTAGTTTTCCTGTAGATGATGTACAAGGGTACTCTATGTCATATTTATGGAGTGTTGTAACTCCTTGGACAAACCTGCTAGAATCTGTGGCTCACTGTCCTTAACTGACCCCTCCATTTCTGCCTCTGTCTCACCTGTCTGTTTCCTGTGTCTACCCATGTATATTCCACTAAACTTATGCATGCGCTAATCCCCACAAGCTGGGAGGATAAACACTCTGATACCACTATAATGTTCTCGAGCCAATTTTTTTTGCTCAGAACACTAACTATTTACTATTTTCTATGTTTTTTTTTTATGTATTTGGAGGTTTACTCATGAAAATGTGCATGATGGATTTACTTAATGTTGATTGAGAAATAGATATGAAGCATATAATCATAAACAAGACAAGATATACAAATAACACCAATATATAACCAATAATGTTAGATCTGACCTTTATTTAGATAGTAGAGAGATCCCGTACACAAGAGATCTGCAGATCTAGAAGGAAACCCAAATAATATCAAAATGGGCTACCAACCGATACAATAATAAGAAATAAAATGATAAGTTCCTCCCAAAGGTTGTATGAGAAGATATCCAAGCCTCCAAAGGCTACCAACAAGCAATTTAAGATTGAAGATAAGAGGACCCCATCAATACTCCGCAAAACCCCTCTAACTGGCTGAGTTGTTCCCTGCTCTGGATGTTGATAAACCCTCTACTTTCGGCCCTCTTATTTCTGAGCTCCAAATCCCTCCAAACTCTCATGGAATGTAGATCGGGCTAATAGAATCCATCGGGCCAAATCTCAAGCTGAATTAAGAAGTTCTGCTCCTCCAACTGAGCAAACCCTCAATTGGTTTGCGCCCTCCTGGTTTGACTAAGTCAAGGAGATTTCGTTCTCCCTTCTAGGAGCCTCCAAATTCCACCAAAATATCCCATATTGTAGATCTATCCAATGCTAACAAGATGATGAAGTCTCAAGTCAATCTATGAATATCTAAGCCAATAAACACTGATAACCTCTTTCTGCAATGCACTCCTCTTTCCTCCAATTCGTGCCAAGTTCCCAGAAATAAACTGTAAGGATAATCTCATTCGGAATCGACCAAGAATGATGCTAGGGATCCTACGAAGAAAACCTAGGTGCTCCTTCTCCAAAAATCCATCTCCTTCTTCCATATCGAATCAATCTCCTCAAGGTGATGCACCGCCCTAACTGGAAACCCCCTAGGTTGCGCACTAGCCTAGATTCTTCTTGTAGAACAAACCTTGCAACACTGTAGAATGGTGCGGGAGGATTATTTCACCTCCAGGACAAATCCTAGATCAAGAAAGGTGGGATCTTTCACCATAGAGTTGATCTCTAGGATTTTAGACTCAAAACCCTCAAAATTGCTTGTGCTCAAGAGCTCCAATGAAAATAAGATAATAATCCATAATGCTTAAGGAGTGCGCCTTGCCCTTTCCTTTATAGCTCCAGTCTATTAATTTGTTGAGTTAGTTAACTCCTAGGGTTAACTCTTAACTTTAACTCACCTTTTCTTTTCTTTCATTGAGTTATACTTTTCCACACAAAGTCAACTTAATAATATAATGTTATGTCTTCTGGTTGACTTTGTCCCTAATATAACTGAGACTATAGTCTAGTGGGGATGGCTAGACTACTGAGTCTCTCTAGACCTATTTATCAAGAGGTGGGGGACATTACATTTTAAGATCATCCCCTTCAGTCCTAGAAACCCCTGTTTCCATCATCTTTCCCATCTATCCCGTTGAGAGGAAGAGACTTATTCTCTTTCCTTCACTTGTCTAGAGAAAGGAGTCAGGAGGTACAAGTTGTCTTTAGTGGCCCGGGGGGAGGAATTTGGACAGTGGTATCTAGATAGAGACACAACGAGGATTTGGTAGCATATTTATTTATTATATGCTATTAGTACAAGTGAGAATTCTCTTCTTTCCTATCCTAAATGTTGTCTTTGGTTAATCTCTTTCCAATTATGATTAATTGCATCAATTGGTTAATTGCTAAGTAACTGATCCTATTTTGTATCTGTTGTTAAAAGTTAGTTACATAACTACTTTTACTACAATATTACCTTCCTTTGTGTACAGGTTTGCAAGGAGAATATTGGAGCAGGGACTTATGAGAAGACTCTTCTCCAAATTTCAAAGTTTAGGTAGGTGGTTATTCACCCCTAGTAGTTAGTTATGCTTCTTAAATTTGTTTTCAAATTCAAGTCAATTCTTTAGGTATTCACTCTGTTGTGGATTTTAACCCAAGTCATAGGAGTGTAATCTATGTCAACAAAATTGGTGACTCCACTAGGGAGTTCACCTTTGGGTTAGATAGGTGCTTTCTTTTGTTTTGTTTTGTTTTCTTTCATTTCTCTGTTTTCTTTCTGTTTTTTTCTTTGTGCATGGTTTCAGACTTTTAACTTTCAATCTTAGGATTTAATTCATAATTTTCCAAGTTTTTTTGGGATATTTTGAGTTACAAACGCTTGTTTACCTAAGAAAAATAACATACATACGCTCCTTTTTGAATATATAAGCGTGTAGATACATGCCTTTCTGTGGAAACAAAAGCATATATGTCCTGGGAGGGAGTCTTTCTCTCCTTTTTAGTATGTTAAAGCCTTGAGTTTTCTTTTTGGGGGGGTCTTTATGACTCTCTAGGTTGTTTGAAGCTTGTTTTTAGTCTTAGAAAGAAATTGAATTTTTTAATTAAAGAAAAAACAAAGTTTTTAGTGTTTCTTTGGCTTCTTTAGTCCTTTTTGATTTGCATGGTTGTATGAAATGTTTTTTTTTTCAATTCTTTTAATTTCTTGATTTTTGTGGGCAATCATTTCTGAATCGTGAAGTTCTTGATCTTAGTCTTTGTTTTTTTGCCCACATTTATGTTTTCAAGCAAAGAAAAAGAAAATTTTCCTTGTTTTTCAGTCTTTCGCTTGGTTTTTGATTAGTAATAAGAAACAAAAATATATTTTGCTTTGTGTAGATCAATTTTGTTTCTCGTTTGTTGTAGCACATTTTTCATTGAAAAGAAAAAATATCACATTCTCAACATAAGTCTTTCTTTTTTCATTCACATTCGAAAAGGTGTTTTCATTTCAAGAGCATATAGGGTTTCTTAGGCTGTATCAAGTAGCGAGTTTTCATTTTGAAAGGAAAAAACTTGTAGTTGTGCATTTTTCATTAAAAAATGAAAAGAATTGCATTTCAAAGATTACAATCTTGCATTGAAATTGTTCATTATACACTCATTACATTTAAGAATAAGATCAATTATAATATGACAATGTTCTTATAAGTTCTTTTCTACAAGAGTCTTTGAACAACAGTCATTTCAACATTTCATTTCGAGGAGATATTCCCTCTTCCGCTTGTCCGAATGTTTGTGGATTGCTATGTATTTGGGGGTTTTCTGAATACCATTAGGCCCCTTGAGATGCCGATGCTTTTGGGAGATTTGGGATTTGTTACCCTTCCCATACATGTGGTTCTGAATTACGATGGTTCCCCCATGATTTGATTGCGAATTGGTGCCATAGTTTCCTTTACTAAGTTCGACAGGGGTGACTGAAAGAGGAAATATCATGGTACCCAAGACAAACAATATATTGTTGCCTCGAATCCTTTTGAGGGTGTTTGTCTTCACGAGGACACTTTAAACATAGGCAAATGTTGTGAGTAGGTTATCGTAATTGTTTCTCACTCCTTCGTTGATCAATATCGGGACTTAATCAACCTGTATTTGTCTTCAGAAGGTGCCTTTTCAAATTTTTCACTGCTTTGGACTCAAGACCTAATCCACCTAGGCTGAGGTTTTGGAAAATTAGTTTGTTTGTGTTGTTGTCTTAGGAATTTTTTAGTGGTACTTTGTTTGTGTATTTGGCCTTAGGTTGTGTCTCTGATGTTGCTTTTGGATCGTTTATTCAAGGCGGTCAACCAATCGCTCCGCCGGTTGAGAAGGACCTTTGTTATTTCACCTGAAAGCGTGGATCCGCCTCCTCAAAGGCGTGGGATTTATACTACTCGTTCATCCAAGCCAATGCTTGAGACTCTAACCGACGTGAACAATCCCACAAGGGAGAAACTTGTGCATAAGAAAATTATGGCTAAATTTATTGGGGATACCAAACAAGGGACCACTTCCCAAGGGGATTCTTTTGTTTTTCCTTTCTTTGGAAATGTTAGTGCCCCCTTAGTACCCACTCTGAACATTCCCAGTTTGAATGTAGAAATACCGGTTTGGTTGTGGACCACTATGAATGTATTGAATGGTCTTGATGCTTATTAGATAAGAACTTCATGTCATGGGCATCATGTTGATGTTTATCCTTTATCTTCTTCATCGATGAAGTCTAATCCTCCTCCTTCTACATCATCTAGTGAAATTCTAGTTACTAGTAACTAGAAGTAGAAGAGGAATAGAAAGATAATGAATACAAAGAAGCTAGTCATTGCAAGTCATACTAGAGATGGGTCACTAACCTTTGCAAGTCATGTTGGATATATGAAACTAGCCTCTACAAGTCATGTTGGGAGAAATAAGTTAGTCATTGCAAGTCATATTGGCGATGGGTCACCAACCTTTGCAAGTCATGTTGGAGACATGCAACTAGCCACTGCAAGTCATGCTAGGGGAACACATCAGTCACTACCAATAATACTAGAGATAGTTCACCAACCTTTGCAATTCATGTTGGAGACATGCAACCAACCTTTGCAAGTCATGTTGGAGACATGCAACCAACCTCTGCAAGTCATGTTGGAGGCAAGAAGCTAGTCACTAGAAGTCATATGGGTGATAAGAAACCAGTCATTGCGAGTCATGCTAGGGGCATCCACCAACCAATGCAAGTCATGTTGGGGGAATTAATACTGTTGCGAAATCTAGATGAATATGATACAAGCCCAAGTTACCTTGTAAAATTTGTAAGGGAGATCACATTACTCATATTTGCCTTACTATTCCAGAGATACATAGAGTGTGGTCCCTGTCTGAAGGTCCTTCTGATCCTAAGTCAAATTTGATTTCCCAACAACCTATTTAACCATTGGTTAATGAAGTGATAAAATTGATGCAATCTTTGACTTATCCCACTCTTCTTTTGGGGGATGATGTGGTTACTATCCATTTTGTTTAACAACCTATACAACTAGTGGTTGAGGAAGTGGTCAAGCCGATGCAATTTTTGTTCGATCCCACTCTTCTCTTAGAGAGTGATGAGTCTACCAAAGTGGTCATGCTGATGCAATTTTTAGTTGATTCCACTCTTCCCTTGGAGATTAATGAGTCTACCAAAGTGGTCATGTTGATGTAATCTTCAGTCGATCCGACTCTTCCCTTGGAGAGTGAGGAGTCTACTGAAGTGGTTGAGCTGATGCAATCTTCGGTCGATCCCACTATTCTTTTGGGGAGTGATGTGTCTATCGACCATGTCTTTAGCATTTCTATTTCAGTACCTTGAGAACAAGGGGGATTTCCACTCACTTCGAGCATACTCCCTCCAAGTCCTAGGATGGTTTTCTTTGATTGGGATGATCTTGTTGAGCCTCTTCTTCCTTCTTTTGCACCTTTCCAAATAAGGGTTGAAGTTAATTCAAAAAATATTTACCGATGTATTGTATATGAAGGAGCATCTAAAAGTATTTTATCTTCCTTTTCTTGGAAAGCTTTGGATTCTCCCAAGCTTATGTCAGCTACTAGTGAGATGCTGGATTTTGACAGAAGACCTAGTGAATATTTGGAGATTCTTCCTCAATTTCCTATCATGTTAGGTTGGAATACTATCCTAGTTGGTATGATAGTGGTGCTAGGCCCTTTAGATTTCAATATTCGTCTTGAATGTGATTATGTATATGCTATGAACGTTATGGTGTCTACGTTTTCTTGGGTGATGCATTTTCCTCATAATGGAAGCATTGCTACTATTGATCATATTACATTTGATAATCACCATCCTAAATCGACTTTAGCTCATGCTACCTCTTTATATGTTGTTATTATTCAAATAGAATCTAACCTACCATGGGTGAATTATGTGGAATCTTATCTTCAATGTTTAATTTCTTTTGAGAAGGAACCTTTTCACTCTTGTTTTCCTTCTTGAGAAAATCTCTCGACAATTGATCAGGTGGTTTATCCAATGGGGACATGCGAGCTCTTTCCTCTCCCTATATCCCCAAGGGATTACAATTTCCCTCTTGAGTCTGACCTCATTGTTCATGGGACCTGTTACCACCAAACTAGGGGTAACTAAGGAGATCATGTCTCGAGGCCCACTGGTTGTAGATGTTATCACTCCAGGAAACTACTTAGGGTTGTAAGCTAAGTATGCCTGGTAACTTAAGAATTGAATACTTTTCAGTAGGTGGATCAATGGGATACTAAGATAGCACAATGGAGAGATTACTTATCAGAATAGCTTAATGAACC
>ML834986.1:10833-45591 GCA_009831015.1 Picea engelmannii
GTTGCAAGTTGTAATAATAGAATTCCTTATAGATGTACTATTGTAAGTTGGACAGTATTTCAAGAACTGAGGAAACCCTAGGTATGGTTATGATACCAAAAACGTGATCTCCATAAAAATTGAACAATATTATTATTGAATGGTGCGATATTACAATGAGGGTCCTCACTTTTATAAATAAATTGAGAGACCAAAACCCTAACCCTAGGAGATGAAAAACCTAAAAGATGAAAACACTAATCATTTAACCTAAATTCACTAAGGTGACTTTATTACATAATTAATCCTTATATATCTAATGCAATCCCCTCATAAGGCTTACAGTGTTGAAATATAACTGAAATCAAATACATATACTAAATGTAAAATAGATAAACTGAACATTAAACATCATGAACATCAGTTAGAATCTTCTTCTTTGAACACAGATCCTGGACTAATTTGAGCTCCATCAAGCTCCATCATAACCCTCGTAATGGTGTAGTTGTTGAGTTGAATTCTCGAGTTCCTAGATTCCACCTCCCCGAACTCTTGAATCACGAATATTTTGATGTCAATTATTGAACAGCAATCCATATGCATGTCATGTAACCTCACTAGTAGACTACAATACACATGCATGTCTCTCCAAACAATGTTATCGATTGAATGAGAACTGTGACCTCAAAACGATAACTCTAGCCCAAAAAACCCATATTTTTTCATAAAAAAACATGAAAACCAACCCCCAAATCAAAAGGTGGTGCTACTGGTAGCACCATTTTTTCAAATGGGGTAAAAATTACAACATTTTTCAAGCATGGCCTTAAAAAATCATACAGTACCTCAGGAAAACCTTAAAATCAGCACCTAAATAAATAAATAAATGATGTTACATAAAGTATAAAAAAAAAAATCAAAACGTTAAAATTATAGATAATTTGAAATCATATTTTTAGTAGTTGGTACTATTAAATCAAAAACCTCAAAATCAACCATCAAATTGAAAAGTACTTCTATCGGTAGCACCCATTCTAAAATTGGGGTATTAAAATGACACATTTTTATACATCATTATTATAAACAAAATCATAAAACCAACCCTTAAATGCTTACTTTTTAAATCTTAGTTTAACACTCCAAGCACAAGATAAATACATAATGCCATGAAAATATCACACTATACTTTAAAAAATCAACATCATTTTCTAATATTTTTTTACTTTTAATAAATCAATACAAGTTACATTGAATGAAATATAAATTATTTCTTAAAAGTATTGTTATATTGTCCATATTCAAAACATATGAGCTAAGAAATTTTATTATATTCTCCTTAATCAAAACATATAACTCATAAAACATAAAAGTGATTCATAACTTCATGTAATATCATGTGTAAATTCAATGCTCGTTTCTAGTTACCATACAAACATCATATGGATCAAAAATACATAAAATGTTTCATACACTTATTCAGATTGACTCATGGATTCTTAAATACCATCAGAGTCTACATTGTCTTCAGATGAATGATCGGATGAATATGTAGATGATACATACTCTTCTCTATTGTCGATGAATACACCATCTGAGTCTACATGCATGCCCAACATGTAAGATCCCGCTCTACTTAACACACTATTATTGACTTATTCTTTGAGGACACTTGCCTGCAAGTGATCCGGGTATGGTACTTTGTGATTTCATTTAGATTACGGGTTATATATGATGATGTTGAGGTGTTATGGCTTATTGATTATATTTATGTATATATATCGATAGATATTTTTTACGAGTCTTCATGAGTGTGTAGGACACATGACAGGTAAAGGATGTTGTTGTCATCTATGGATTCCCTTGGACTCCAGATTGAGTCAGGGAATGGATTGTATTTATTGAGTATTTCATTTTACGCACATGTGTTGTATGATTGATTATAGTATGATTTATGTATATGGAATTATTGACAGTGTCTTTGTTAGTGGATGCAGGCTTGATGATGCTTGCTAATCTAATTCACATAAGGAGTAGAGGGGCCATGCACAGAAACCATACCTTTGAGGGAGAGGTGTGACATCGTCCCTGTCACGGCCTACTAGCACTCCCACCGTGGTTTGAATGGTAGGTTAATGATTATCTAGCTCGAAAGGTCGATGATGCCATGAGGGTGGACTAAGACAATCGCTCATGAATATATCTAAGGAGTGTGCAATAAGATGGAGTCATTATTCCTTAGAATCCCTTAGTCTCTTACAAGGTAGATCGAGTGGCATGTTGACTCCAAGAGTTGGAAATTCCAAAACAAGCCTAAGGCGAGTGGTACCATTGGAGCACAGAGGTGCATCTTGAAGGGAACGTCGCGTAATTTAAAACTTGAAGTCAATAAAATCTAGGTGGCCTAGAAAAAATTGAAACAATTAGACCTTGTTGGATGAACTAATTAATTAAACAATAGATTATTAATCAAAAATTCTAACAAGAGTCAAAGCATAAGTCTAAGAATTGACCTAAGTCTAAGTTTGATTTAGGAACTATCTAAAATATCAAAACTAGGATAAATCTAATACTAAGAAAAAGGTGGTAAAATATAAAGGGATGAAATTCACATGTGTGCATGAATTTAATAAAAATGAATTTTTAAATAGAAATAAATAATAACTTGAGAGGTTGGGTGTACACAGAATAGAATCTAGAGTCAAACTACACTAGTATAACTAGAAGAAGACTCCTAATTAAACTCCAACTAATATATAATTAAGAGACACTTATTAAATGAGAATATGGGGAACAAAGGGACATCTAGGAGTGAAAATAGGAACACATTGAACAATGTGAGGGAATTCGTCCTTTTTAAATAAAATAAAATTGGTAAATATTGGTGTAACTTGGGGAGAATATGACAAGTGTGTGAATGAATAATCCAAATAAAAATTGACTAAAAAGTTAATTATATTTGCATGAGGACATGTGTTAGGGAAGAAATTTATATAAAAACAAATAAGGGAAAAGGGAAAAGGATTGGATTTTTTAGCAATGTTATGCTGCCAAATTTTTATTGGACTATGTTTTACTTGTGAGAGTTGGGATACCAAGCTTGTAAAAAGAGTGGAAGCTCTTCATTGCAAGGGAAAGTCTTGGAGATATTATTGTTGGTTTCTTGTGTGTGGCCCCTTTTTTTCTCGAGGGGCTAAGGGGGAATAAGAGTACCCCTAGCCTTGGTTGGGAGGTACCAGTGAAGTCTATGTGATTAGCAACTAAAGGAAAGGAAGGAGTGTAAGACTTGACGGCCATCTTCATTACATCACCTTCATTGGTCCTGGTATTTTTATATTCTGAATTTGTCTGTAGCACTAGTGTAGTAGTATGTTGGACGGATAGGGTCACTATAGAATCACTAGAAATCCAGAATGCCAATTGTTACATTTAATGTCAACGAATATTAGTTTAGATTTTATATTTCTAAATTACAATTGTTGCCAAGCGGATAATAATTACAGTGTTTATATTTAAAATTTTGTTGTAATTCCGGACGTTTTCCGCTCTCTAATTTGGGATGGCTTGATCCTCATTGTGGAATTCAAATTTATATTGTGTATGGTCTATGTTCAAAAATGTATACTTTATCCATGTTTGAAGTTTGGATGATCAGAGTTTCTAGTTGAGATTAATTTGGGAATTTAATTGTGCAAATATCATTGGTAAACTAAGGAATTAGTTATGAATTTATATCGTGAGTCTCTTGTTGAATTCCATTTAAATGCTAATCCAATTCATATGATGGGACCTATGTCGAATTGTACTTTAGATCCAAAATTTGTATCTTATTTTCCTGTTAAAGCTTATGACAACTCAATTATGTTGTATGGTGGATCCTCATTGAATGTCGTTTAAATCCAAATTTATATTGTGTTTTTCTCTATTGAAATTGTTGATAAATCTGAAGTATCTGTAGTGTGGATGTCTGTGTTCATTTGGTAGTTTAATTCCAAAATCTTTGGGATCGTGGTATGCCATTTAATTGTTTTCAGAATTTTTTACTTACTTCTAATCTTCAGTGTTAGCCCCTTCCACCTTGACAAGGTTATGCATGTGACCATGTGTTAGAACCTAGCATTGGCCAAAATGGTGTTATTCAAAGCTTTGAAACTCCGGTGCTCCAGAGGTTTTTTCAACTTCAACACTCCTGTGCACCTGGAGTGTTAACCGGTCAAATTCAGTCATAAGCAAAGTTGAGAGGCAAATGTAGGTTAACCCTACCCTTCCACCTTCCTTCGTTAACATTTAATAAATTAATCGAATGACTAACGAAGATTCTCCTCACACAAAATCTATGGTGGAGATCCACTGTAGAACTTTGGGCTTCGAGGTTTTTCCCCTCTTTCACAACCTTAGATTGTTTCAATCGGATCGTTGAACCGCCAAAGGGCTCGGAGATATGATTACTTATACTCCTCTGTTTATCAACAGTTTTCGTCCACTCTAGAATTTGGAACTCCAATAGCTTCTTACATTTTTTCAACAACAACTCTATTTTCCTGAACTACTGAACCTCCGAAGGAAGAAGGCTCGGAGATCTAACAGTCCTCGATCAATCGCTATATCTATGGTTTTCCTTCACTCTGGGACTTCAGATATTTGGGGTTCTCTTAATCCTTAGCAGTTACACCTTAACTTGGCTGGAGAGTTGAATTCTAAATAAATTAGTGATCTGTGGCTCGCGTATTTCCATCAACTGACGGTCAGGATTTACTCCAGACTACAAGACACCGGCAGTTCCTTAACTTTAACATCACGACTCTAATTTTGTCGAAGTACCAAATTACTGAACCTCCGAAGAGAGAAGGCTTGGAGATCTAATGGTCCTCGATTGATCATTATATATATGACTGACCTTTACTCTAGGACTTCAAAGCTTCGGGTTTTCTCAGCTCTTACATAGTTAGGACTCAAACTTGTTGAATCGTCGAACTCTTGCGGATCCAACAACTAGTAATCACTCACGATATATGGTGTAGTTTCACTTTGCAACTTCAGGCTTCAAGGCTCACTTAATATAAATAATCAGATATGTTGAAGTGATGAATCCCTAAGGTGTCGGGGTTTAAAGAGTGCGCTACTCCTGTCTGATCGGAAGGTTATGGGGATTCTAACTCCTCACGATCAGATCATGTCCACTAATTCCTTCAAAGGAATTTCAAACTCTTGATTTCCTCACTTGAACTCTGCACATTCTTTTCTCTTGAGATTCTCCACTTATTGAAGTGAAATCCAACGCTCACTTGTGCATCTCTCCTGATCTATTGACTCTAATTGTTGTGTGCACGCTTTTTCACCTCCCCTGTGAAAGTTTGCATTGTCTTTCTTGAGCTTCTTCCTTCCAAAATTTAAGGTCTTTGCTACCTTGAGTGGTCTTTCTGCATCGAGTGTCGTTCCTTCTGAACTTTGGGCCTTCAAGGGGCTCGTCTACTGATCAAAATCTGGACTAGGGATCAAAATTTAGCCCAAAAATCAGTGTTCAGAATCTCCTCAAAAAAAACGGGTGTGTAGGCCTCATCGTCAGGAACCCAATGCACTTCGAACGGGGTCAAACGGACATCGGATGAGTGACATATCGCATTTTGTTCGATTTGCCAAATAGGCAAAAAAAGTTGTTGATTGTACAGTCCATACAGTCTGTACATGCTGACGTGGCAGGGTATGACTCACACATGGCAGATGACGTGGAAAGTGTTGAGTTGGCCATTTGGGCAGACACGTGGACAAATAGATTTGAGACATGTGGCATCTTTTTTTCAAATGGTTTGGTGCCACGTGACCCATGCGTGGGCTGCCACATGGCACCCTGTTGTATGGTGTTTAAAAATTTTATGGAATCCATGGGGATAGAACCCCGGACCTCCCCTCATCATGGTAAATATTTGGCAAAGGCCGCCCAACTGGTGTGCCCCCGTAGTGTTTCTTAACACTATAAAGTTTTAAAAGTATTTAACTTTGTTTAATGTGCAATTTGGGCGCGGGTCCAGGCTAGGGCTTAGCCCCAGCCCACGGTTTTGTATGCCCCTCTCATGCGACCATTGCCAAGTATTTGTGTGCATTTTTTAAACGGCCAACAACCCACACACCTGGACACTTGTCAAGTCCACAATATTTCTTGCAATGAGGTGTCTATTTTTACACTGGGGCATGGCCACATGGCCCCCATGCACCCAACACCTTCATGATTCAGGGGCTTAGTTCGCTAATGGTGCAACAATTTGGCATATTTTATGGGCATGCGTGTGCATGTTGGGTTTAGGCACAGGAAATGCCCAGAAGCCAGGTTACTCACACAGGAGGTGTGATTTGGCAAACCAGAGACAACAAGCTTGAAGGAGAAAAATGGCAGGAGGCCTAACTTCTTCATATTTTGGCCAAATGAGGTGTCGAAAAAACCCAGCTAGGGATTTTTATGTATTCTGAACCCAATGGTATAGTCAGTAAATCCATTGGATTTGAGCACCATATTGTAAAAGAATCTTTGACAAACTAATCCCAGAGAGCCTAGTCCATTGATGGAGGCTCAAGGAGATGTAGCCCAGTTGGGGGTGAACTCCTTTATCATCTTGTTATTGTTGTGAGTTTGCTAGTTATTATTTGATGCAATTAATTTGCTATTGTATTCTTTACACAACACATTTAACCTTTAAAGAACCTCACATATACACACATAAAAGAAGCCTAAACTTGACACATAAAACATCTTGCACAACTTTGACATAGAGCAAGGTCCTGAAGTTTATTTTAATGGAGTAGAGGGTGCTTGCATAGCAAAACAAGTCAGCCCCCTATTTTCATATCAGGTGGTATCAGAGCATAGTTTTGCTAATGTGATTACCATTGATAGCTAGAGTTTTAGTTGTTGGTATTATTGTGCAAGTTTTGTGTTGAAGTTTGATATCTTGCAAGGATGGAGGAATCTTCAAACATCGATAGTTCTCATACATATTCATTATCCAAGTTCTTTGAAAATCAATGTTGAAGGAGTTTGTAACCATGAGAGATACGGTACAAGAGTTGTGGGAAGATAGAAAGGAGAGCATTTTCCTTCAAGAGCAGTTGATGGCCATGAAGGAGGAGAAGCACCAGCTTCTTGAAAAGTTGCATGAGATGGAGACTCAACTCCATGAGGCAAAGGAAACCCTTACCAAGTACATGCATGAACATGAGGTATGTAATGCTAGTTTTTCTTCAAATTCCTCTCAAGATGAATGCTTTGGTGTTTTTGAAAATCACACTAGAGGAATAGGGTCCAAGTTATAGTTAAAAATGGGCTATGAAGGTAAAGGGTTAGGCAAGCATGCACAAGGCATTTTTGAGCCTATTGTTGTTGAGGAGAGGCCCAAGTATAGGGGTCTTAGATATGAACAAAAATATGGAGCATATTCCAAAGTTGAGGAGACAAGGGAAACAATTCCAAAAACAACTTTTGTTGCAAGTTCAATCCCTCAAGCATGCAAAATTTGTGTTCAAGATGAATGAAAATGTGTGAAACAAGAGAGTTGTGACAGCCATGAGGACAAGGACATTGTTGTTGGTATTCAAAAGAGAGCTAGTAACTCTTCAAATTCACCCCCTCAAGAAGGTGATAAAGGTGAATGTTCAAGAACTTGTATTGTAAGTTCAATCCCTCAAGCATGCAAAGTGTGTGTTCAATATGAATGCAAATGTGTGAAACATGAGAGTTGTGACAGCCATGAGGAAAAGAACATTTTTGTTAGTCTTCAAAAGAGAGCTGGTAACTCTTCAAATTCACCTCCTCAAGAAGGTGATAAAGGTGAATGTTCAAGGTATATTTCTGCCTATCATTCAATTGCTTTTTATTATGTTAATCATGGTAAATTTGCATGTAAAAATGGAAGAAAAAGTTCATGTACATATTGTGGTTTAGATAACCATCATGTTTCAAGATGTTGGAAAAGATTGACCACATTCAGGAAAATTTTCAAGCAAAGGCAACTTGAAAAGAGGATGCAAAAGATTTGCACTCACTGCCAGAAGAGGGGTCATCTCATTGACCAATGTTGGACATTGCATCCAACCACTCATCCACAGCACAAGAAGTAGATGGATAAAGATATTGGCAAGAATGGAAGAGGAGATTCCATCATTGATGTGGGTCAAGATGAGTCACAAGAAGACGATTTTCAGCAGAAAAAGTCGCCATTGAATTGGCTTTGTAAGAAATGGTTAAATTTCTTGAGCAAGTAAGGCTTGCATTTTTCTGTTGTAGATGCACATTTCAGCCTTATGTATGCTTTTATGTTGAAAGTATGACAAGTTGCAGCAATTTATCACAACTTGTATGATGCAAGTTGCATGTGAATGCAATTCTTTTGAAGGAATTCTTGTTGTTGCACAACTTCGCCAGGAGGATGTAAGAGATGGGTATGATACTCACTTGTTGCAGCCATTTATCCTTTTCATTTCATCTCTTATGTACCCACATGTTTCAGGTTTATGTACTTATGTTTGTACTTGAAGGAGAGTTGAAGAGCCATGCACATGCATGTGTTTTTTTGTGTGTGTAAATAGTGAACTTGGTGACAGTTCATTATGAGTGACTCAAAATTGTAACATGGTTGTGTATCATGAATGTCGACTTGTCATTGGGAATGTCGATATGTTTCAAATGAGTCTCGAATTGTGTCGATGTTGTCTTGACGACTATGTTTTGTCTATCATGTTTTTCGACTTATGTTTAGTCGATGGTGTTCGTCAGCTTGTAAGTCGATTTTGAGTACATCAAGATGCAGGAAAAAACCATGTGCTTTGATGAAGTACAAGATGCAACCATTTGCTTGAAGAGAAAAAAGACTTTGTTGGCATCATTTTCAGTCTTGTATTAAATTTGTTTTCAAGATTGATGGTTTTTCTTGGTTTGTGACAAGATGTCGCAGAAAAACTTTTTGTAGCCATTGTAGAGCAGATTGTTTTGATGCCAAAGAGTTCAAAAGAGGGATTTTATTCTCAGTGGGAAGGTTGTTAGTCTTCCAAGAACAAATAGAACAGTGGGTCAGCAACAGCCAAAGAACAACGGTTGAGGGACATAGCCCGTTGTAGTGCAAGGAATGTCAAGGTACCCAGGTGATTGCCAAAAAAACTTTTCAAGTAGAATCAGTTGATAGAACTTGGAAGTAGAAGAGTATTGAAGCTCAGGCAAATAATCATCAACTTTTGTGGGTCCAAAATCCTTTCAGTGGGAAGGCATGATCAGAATCTGGACCAGGGGTCAAAATTTAGCCCAAAAATAAAAGTGTTTGGAATCACCTAAAAACAAGTGATTGCATAGACCTCATCATCATGAACCCAAAGCACTTCGAACGGGGTCAAACGGACATCGGATGAGTGAAATATCACGTTCTGTTCGATTTTCCAAACAGGTAAAAAAAGTTGTTGACTGTACAGTCCGTACATGTTGACATGGTAGGGTACGAATCACACGTGGTAGATGATGTGGCAAGTGCTGAAATTTCAGTGTTGAGTTGGCAATTTGGGCAGACACATGGGTGAATGCGTGTGAGACACATGGACGAATAGATTTGAGACATGTGGCATCTTTCTATCAAATGGTTTAGTGCCACGTGGCCCAGGCATGGGCTGCCACGTGGAACCCTATTGTATGGTGTTTAAAAAAAAAATGGAGTCCATGGGGATTGAACCCTGGACCTCCCCTCACCATGGTAAAGCTTTGGCAAAGGCCTCCCAACCAGCATGCCCCCATAGTGTTTCTTAACACTATAGGGTTTTAAAAGTTTTTAACTTTGTTTAATGTGCAATTTGGGCGCGGGTCTAGGCTGGGGCTTATCCCCAGCCCACGGTTTTGTACCCCCCTCCAATGCGACCATTGCTAAGTATTTGCATGCATTTTTTAAACAACCAACAACCCACGCGCCTGGACACGTGTCGATTCCACAAGCTTTTTTGCAACGAGGTGCCTATTTTTACACTGGGACATGGCCACATGGCCCCCATGCGCCCAACACCTCCGTGATTCAGGGGCTTAGTTCACTAACGGTGCAAAAATTTGGTTTATTTTGCAGGCATGCACGTGTGTTTTGGGTTTATGCACGGGAAAGGCCTAGAATCCAGGTTACTCACACAGGAGGTGCGATTTGGCGAACCAGAGACAGCAAGCTTGAAGGAGAAAAATTGCATGAGGCCTAACTTCCTCATATTTTGGCCAAATGAGGTGCCGAAAAATCCCACCTAAGGGTTTTTGGATGTTCTAAATCCATTGGCACAGTTTTCAAATCCATTTGGATACTTCTTTTGCAGTCTTTTCTACCTTGAAGTTTCAGGAGCTCTAGGGAGCTTAGGGCCACCATTGATGGAGGTTATGCTCAGATGAGCCCAAGTCTATTTTATGTGACTGAATAGTCATTTTTGACTAATTGTTATGATCTGAACACATTGGGATAGGTTTCAGAGGCTTTTGAGCACTTTTACAGGTGTTTTTTCCACAAGGAATCTCAGGGAAGCTCAAGGCCACCAATAGAAGAGGTCATGCCTGGATGAGCCATGGTCCATTTTCAGAGTTCTATTAGTCATTTTTTGGGTTTTTATGTATTATGAACCCAACGGTACAGTCATTAAATCCATTGAAGTTGAGCAGCATCTTGTAAAATAATCTTTGACAAACTAATCCCAGAGAGCCTAGTCCATTGATGGAGTCTCAAGGAGATGTAGCCCAGTTAGGGGTGAACTCCTTTATCATCTTGTTATTGCTATGAGTTTGCTGGTAATTATTTTTTGCAATTCATTTGTTGTTGTATTATTTAAACAACACATTTAACCTTTAAATAGCCTCACACATACACACATAAAAGAATCCTAAACTTGACACATAAAACCTCTTGCACAACTTTGACATAGAGCAAGGTCCTGAAGTTTATTTTAATGGAGTAGAGGGTGATTGCATAGCAAAACAAGTCAGCCCCGTATTTTCAAATCATCTACGCACTTCTATAGTTGGCTCTAGAAGTGATTGCATTATGACACCCAAAAGAGGAACTTTGGTTTCTTACATAATTTTACCTCCTCATAATAGACTTTCACTCGATTGCAGAAATTATTTAACATAGTATCAAATAGTTCATAAAGTACAGAATAAGCTTACAGTTTCCTCTATATGTTGAGATATTTTCTCTTCTTTTCTTTTCCTATTTCAATTTGTTATGTAGATCAAATATTTATCTACTTGGTTGGAACCTGTAGGGTTGTCACATGTACTCCAAGTAAACATAAGTAAAATTGAAATTGTCATAAATGATAGATTGTCTATTTAGGATCTCTGGTTTTTGTTGTCAAGCTTTTTTCATGATACTATTGAAATTTATTCCTAACCTTTAAATTAGTAAGATGAATATTTATTGAAATAATATATATTGTGTTATGAAGTGATGACCAAGATACTAGATTTTCTATGTTATTTTCGAGGAATTTGTAGTAAGGAATGTTGAGAATTATGGTTGAACTTCGGAGTAGATTAAATTTATGGGAATTAGATACTTCCTTGTTCCTCAGAACACTCGCCAGTCTTGAGACCTTAAATGGTCAAAATCAATCAGATGAATCCTAGACTTGAGCATTGATTATGTGTCTTGGGGGTCCTAACCTTGCAGGATAGGTTGGGTGGGTAGATTTGTATGTTATCTTATGTGATGTGGAAGATCCTCCATGCATTAAAGTGGTATCAAAATCTAGTTGTGCAATGAGATGAAAAATAGAATGTGTATTACTGAAGTATGTTAATATCATGAATTAGATTGTGTATGACTGAAGTATGTTAATATTGTGTTTCACTTGTTCTATTGATGTTTCAAAAAAAAAAATATCTCTTATTGTTTCTCAATTACTTATATGACGTAACAAAGGGGTTGTTACATATGGTATCAGAGCAGGTTCAACCCTACAACATTGGATTGTTATGCCATCCCGTGTGTTAAACTAAATGATTAAATTAGATCGCTAATAAAAATATGAAAGTGTTCTTGTAGGTAATCATGGTTAGAGGACGCAGGGGAAATAGACGATGTGGTGTTGGAGGAAGAGGTGTGAAACCTCCAATAGTACCCACTCTAGAAAGGTCTAACCCTAGGGAGATGAGAAAAATACCGAATCATAATAGATTGTTGTGGGAGATGTGGTGGGTTTGATGATATCCTTCTAAAGGATGTTTGAGGCATTGATTAACCGCCTGGATCGAGATGAGGTAGATTTTTTGTACCCAATGAGGGTTCACAATATGCTCTGTCTGGTAGTGGTAGTATACACAGAGAACTCGAGAAGGTGAAGTTTCACGAGCTCATGGGTTCCACTGACAGCTTAGCCACCGAGGCATGGTTGAATAATATGGTGATGTTCTTCACACTTCGTGATTACACCTCCAACAAGAAAGTGCACATGGCAGTCTTCCAGCTGAAGGGGAGTGTGCTTCTATGGTGGAAGACATTCCTACTCAACTAAACATGGTCATCGAAGACATGTCATGGGAGTTGTTCAAGGAATGGTTCTGGGAGAGGTACTTGTCTGAGGAATTCATTGAGCGTCAACTTAATGAGTTCAATGCCTTACGATAAGGTAGTTGTATGGTGTTAGAGTGTGAGGCCCGATTCATGGAGCTACTTATGTATGCTCCACATCTGAACATGGAGAAGATAAAGGTCAACAAGTTTGTGTTTGGCCTTAACTTCAACATTCGTGCAAAGGTACGGATCCTAATGCCTTAGTATTTACATGATGCAGTTCATAAATCCCTCATAGCTGAGGAAGAGTTGAACAGTGGGGGTCAGGGCAGGACTCCTTCTAGACATGATGTACGGGCAACATCGGGAGTGCATTAGCATCAAACACCAGCCATACATGCTTCAGGTAATCGAGATATTTCCAAAGGACCTATGTTCACGACACCACATCAACAGAATCCTTAGTAGAGGACCACAATAACAGCAGCATTGTCAACCGCAACAGCAACAGTTTAGGCATGTTCGGCAGAACAGATAGGGATCACATATTGTTAGACCATCAGCTTCTACTTCGAGGACCAGGATCACTACACCAAAGACTGGATGTTGGACATGTGGAGAGCCTCACTACCAGTGAGACTATTATATTGAGAAGGCCAGAGTGGTCGAATCATCAGGACCCACTACAGTTAGAGATTTGGGAAAGCCCCACATGATACATGCAGCGATGAATAACCGCCAGGCTGAGCAACAGTCCACTGTGCTAGAGACGTCAGGTACAATAGCCAACCAAAATTCCAGTATATTGATAGATCCAGGTGCTACAGAGAGATTTATCTCTAGTGCAGTGCTGAAGAGAATTAAGGTAAAGGCAATCGAGCAGGACAAGTTCAGGTATGTAAAAATGGCATCGGGTGCCAAACAGAGGGTTGGAGGAAATTTTACGGTCTGTAGAATTAACTTGGGAGACTTTGTAACGAAGGTAGATATTTACGTCATGATCTTAGGATCTTATGACATAGTGATTGGTATGGATTGGATGGAATCGCATGATGTGATACTTAATTGTAAGACAAAATGTTTGAGTTTGACAAATGATTTGGGATATAGTGGAGTGATTGTAGGAAGAAACCAGGGAGTGTCCTTGAGGTTTATTTCTTCCATACAATTGCAGAAGAGTATGTGAAAGGGATAAAAGTTATATGCAATCTTAGTGCTAAATTAAAAGGGTGAGGCAGAAAGACTAGAAAATCTTCATGTAGTACAAGAGTTTACAGACATGTTTCCAGAAGAGTTATCAGGTTTACTGCCCGAAAGAGAGTTGGATTTTACAATAGACTTGAAACCTGGAATTGAACCAATAGTGAGAACGCCTTACCGGATGTCAACACCTGAATTGTAGGATTTGAAAATGAAATTGAAGGATTTGTTGGATTTGGGACTGATACGTCCAAGCGTATCACTGTGGGGTGCGCCAGTGATCTTTGTTAGAAATAAGGATGGATCGTGGAGGATTTGCATTGACTACCGTCAATTGAACAAAGCTATGATCAAGAACCAGTATATGTTGCCAAGGATTGATGATTTATTTCATCAGATGAAGGGAGCGACGGTGTTTTTGAAGATTGAATTGAGATTAGGATATCACCAGTTACGGATTAGAGAGGAAGATATCCCTAAAACCACTTTTAAGATGAGATTTGGACACTATGAGTTTACAGTTTTACCATTCGGATTAAAAAATTCCCCAGGGGTATTCATGAGTTTGATGAATGGGGTGTTCTGTGAATACTTGGACAAGTTGTTCAAGTTTTTATTTATGACATACTGATTTATTCTTGGATGAAATACTAACATGATGAACATTTAAGATTGGTCCTACAGTGTCTACGAGAAAAAAAAATCGTATGGGAAACTATCGAAATGTTCTTTTTACCAATCAAGGATTCATTACTTGGGACATATCATATATGTTGAACGTATCAATGTGGATCCAGCAAAAGTGGAGGCTATTATGGAATGGCATGCACCGACAAATGTACAAGAAGTATGCAGTTTTATGCGTTTAGCAGGATATTACCGACAATTCGTCGAAGGTTTTTCGAAGATAGCAAATCCGATCACGGAATTGTAGAAGAAGAACAAGAAGTTTGTATGGACTGAGAAATGCATGGAATCATTTCAAAATCTCAAAGAGTCATTGACAATAGCGTCAATACTAAAATTTCCCAACATGGAAAAGGAATTCTTGGTATGCACAAATGCATGCAAGGAAGGTTTAGGTAGAGTTTTGATGCAATATGGCCGAGTGATCGCTTACATTTAGAGAAATTTGAGAAAGCATGAAGAGAACTATGCAACGCATGAACTGGAATTATTGGAAATTGTATACACATTGAGAGTTTGGAGACATTATCTTATTGGACGGAAATTCGAATTGAAGACAGATCATTGTGGATTGCAACGTATTTTTACACAGAGTGACTTTAACGCACGACAAAGGCGTTGGTCAGAATTACTTAGCGAGTGCGAATTTGAAATTACTTACATTAAAGAAACCCTGAACCAAGTGGCAGATGCATTGAGTCAGAGACCACGCATATTTTCTATATTACCTCTTCGGATGAATCTTCGAGAAAATATTCTAACTTTACAATTCGATGATGACTGGTATGAAGAAGTTAAGAATAATATTGGACGAGATACCATGATGGTACTGAAGTATGAAGGTTAATCACTAGACAACGTTGGATTGTTGAGATTTAACAGAACAATTTACGTACCACCTAATGATGAATTAAGAAATTTGATCTTGAATTAATCTCATAGAGAAATATACATGGCTCATATGGGAGTCACGAAGATGAAGGCAGACCTTAAGCCTTTATTCTTCTGGAGGGGAGTGAAGGCATACATAGTCAATTGTGTGGCTAGATGTTTAGAATGTCAGCAAGTGAAAGTTGAACATAGACATCTAGTAGGATTGTTACAGGCACATGTTATTCCAGAATCAAAATGGGAGGTCATTTTGATGGACTTTATCGTTGGATTTTCATTGAAGGCAAGGAGACACGACTATATTTTTGTGGTAGTTGACAATCTAACAAAGAGTACCAACTTTATTCATGTGTGTACGACGTATCAGGAACCAAACATAGCTAGAGTATTTGTCAGCGATATTGTGATATTGCATGGAGTACCAAGAAGGATCATATCCGATCGAGAATTAGTGTTTACAGGATGGTTTTGGACCAGTTTCCAAGAGGCTTTGTGAACACAACTAAACTTTAGCACATCTTATCACCCAGAGACAGACAGGAAAACAAAAACAAAAAACCATAGTTTGGAGGATATGTTACTTATGTATGTAATGGACCAACAGAAACGTTGGGAATAATTATTTCCACTAGTAGAGTTTGCATACAATAATAGCTATCAAAGTATGATAAAGATGGCCCCATCTGAGTTTCTTTACGGGTATCCATGTCGAACACCATTGAGTTGGCATCAAATTGAGGACATGGTTCTGGTAGGACCATAAGTGATACAAGAAATGGAAGAACAAATGCAATCGATAAGACAGAAGATTAAGGAAGTGCAAGATCGGAAGAAGAGTTATGTTGATATTCATTGCATTGACCACAGTTACGAAGTTGGCGACAGAGTCTTCTTACGAGTAAAACCGCATAAGATTTCAATCAAGTTCGGAAATGGTGCTAAACTCTCTCCTAGGTTTGTGGGACCCTTCGAAGTTGTAGAAAAGAACGGACCTGTGGCTTATCGACTAACCTTGCCTAATTCTTTGAGGCATATGCACGACGTATTTAATGTATCTATTTTGAGAAATTATATTAGTGATCCTTCACATGTTATTGACATGATTTCCTTGTAGGTGTCAGATGAGGGTGCTTCCATGGCAGAGCCAAACCACATTTTGGACCATCACATTCGACAGCTACGGCATTGAACATTTGATTAGGTCAAGGTCCAATGAGACAATTATAGTCCACACTCAGCTACATGGGAGGACGCATTTGAGATGCGTCAACATTTTCCTTACTTGTTTGATAGATTAGACTTATAGATCTATGTCGGATACATTTAATACTTGAATATATATATATATATATATTTTACAAACTTCTGGATAAAGTTTAAAACAAGAGGGGGTGTATGTAACATCCCTCTCTACTAAACATGGCATTATTGACTTATTCCTTGAGGACACTTGCTTGCAAGTGATCCGGGTATATTACTTTGTGATTTCACTCAAATTATGGGTTGTATATGATGATGTTGAGGTGTTATGAATTATTGATTATAATGTATATATATCGACGGATGCTTTTGATGAGTCATCCTGAGTGTGTAGGACACATGATAGGCAAAGGATGTTGATAGCATCAATGGATTCCCTTGGAATTCAGATTGAGTCAAGGAGTGGATTATTTATTGAGTATTTCATTTTGCACACGTGTTGTATGAATTATTATAGTATGATTTATATATATGGAATTATTGACAGTGTTTTTGTCAATGGATGCAGGATTGACGATGTTATCTAATCTGACTCACGTAAGGAGTAGAGAGGCCATGCACAGAAACCATACATTTGAGGGAGACATGTGACAGCATCCCTTTCATATCCTAATAGAACTCTCATCATGGTCTGAATGGTAGGTTAACAGTTACCTAGTTCGAAAGGTCCATGATGTTGTGAGGGCGTACTGAGACAGTCACTCACAAAGATTTCTAAGGAGTGTGCAATAAGGAAAAGTCATTATTAAGGCGAGTGGAACCCTTGGAGCACAGAAGTGTGTTTTGAAGGGCAAGTCGCGTAATTTAAAACTTGAAGTCAATAAAATCTAGGTGGCATAGAAAACATTGAAACAATTAGACCTTGTTGGATGAAATAATTAATTAAACAACAGATTATTAATTAAAAAGTCTAACAAGATTCAAAGCCTAAGTCTAAGTTTGATTTGGGAACTATCTAAAATTAAAATTGGGATAAATATAATACTAGGAAAAAGGTGGTAAAATCTAAAGATTGGATGAAATGCACATGTGTGCATGAATTTAATAAAAATGAATTTTAAAATAGAAATAAATAATAACTTGAGAGGTTGGGTGTACATAGAATAGAATCTAGATTCAAACTACACTAGTCTAACTAGAAGAAGACTCCTAATTAAACTCCAACTAAGATCTAATTAAGAGACACTTCTTAAATGAGAATCTGGGGAACAAAGGGACACATAGGAGCGAAAATAGGAACACATTGAAAAATGTGAGGGAATTTGACCTTTTTAAATAAATAAAATTGGTAAATACTGGTGTAACTTGGGCAGTATATGACAAGTCTCTGAGTGAATAATCCAAATAAAAATTAACTATGCATGAGGACATGTGTTAGGGAAGAAATTTCTATAAAAAAAAATAAGGTAGGATGGAAAAGGATCGGATTTATGAGAATTTTTATGTTGCCAAATTTTTATTGGATTGTGTTTTACTTCTAAGAGTTGGGATACCAAACTTGTAAAAAGAGTGGAAGCTCTTCCTTGCAAGGGCAAGTCTTGGAGCTATTATTGTTGGTTTCTTGTGTGTGTCCCCTTTGCGGCTCGAGGGGATAACGGGAAAGAAGAGTACCCCTAGCATTGGTTGGGAGGTATCGGTGAAGTCTCTGTGATTAGCAAACGAAGGAAAGGAAGGAGTGAAAGACTTGAAGGGCATCTTCATTACATCACCTTCATTGGTCCTAGTATTTTTTTATTCTGAATTTATTTGTACCACAAGTGTAGTAGTATGTTGGACGGATAGGGTCAGTGTAGAATCATTGGAAAGCCTAAATTCCAATTGTTCCATTTGTTGTCAAAGAATATTAGTTTAGAGTTTATATTTCTAAATTATGATTATTTCCAAGCGGATAATAATTACAGTGTTTATATTTAAAATTTCATTGTAATTCCAGATGTTTTCCACTCTCTAATTTGGGATGGATTGATCCTCATTATGGAATTCGAATTTATACTGTGTATGGTCTATGTTCAAAAATTTATACTTTATCCATGTTTGAAGTTTGGATGATCAGAGTTTCTAGTTGAGATTAATTTGGGAATTTAACAGTGCATAGATCTTTGGTAAACTAAGGAATTAGTTCTAAATTTATATTGTGAGTCTCTTGTTGAATTCCATTTAAATCCTAATCATATTCATATGATGGGGCCTTCGTCGAATTGTATTTTAGATCCAAAACTTGTATATTATTTTCCTATTAAATCTTATGACAACTCAATTATGTTGTATGGTGGATCCTCATTGAACTTCATTTAAATCCAAATTTATATCCCATTTTTCCCTCTCGAATTTGTTGTTAAATCTGAAGTATATGTAGTGTGGATGTCTGTGTTCATTTGGTAGTTTAATTCCAAAATATTTGGGATCGTGGTATGTCATTTAATCGTGTTCAAGAGCTTTTATTTACTTCTAATCTTCAATGTTAGCCCCTTCCACCTTGACAAGGTTATGCATGTGACCACAGAATAGAACCTAGAGCTTCCCAAAAGGGCGTTATTCAGAGCTCCGGAACTCTGGTGCTCTGGATGTTTTTTCAAATTCAACACTCTGGTGCACCCGGAGTGTTAACCGGTCGAATTCGTTCATAAGTGGAGTTGATCGACAGATGTAGGTTAACCCTACCTTTCAAATTTCCTTCGTTAACTTTTAAGAACTTAATCAAATGACTGATGGAGATTATCCTCACGTGAGAATATATGGTGGAGATCCACTAGGACTATCAAACTATCGAACCTCTAAAGGAATAAGGCTCGGAGATCTAGCAGTCCTCAATCGATCGCTAGATATATGGTTTTCCTTCACTCTGAGACTTTGGGGATTCAGGGTTCTCTTAAGCCTTAGAAGTTACACCTTAACTTAGAAGGAGAGTTGAATCATGAATAACTTAGTGATCTACGGCTCATGTCTTTCCATCAACTGATGGTCAGGATTTACTCTAGACTACGGGACTCCGGTAGTTCCTTAACTTGAACATCACGACTCTAATTTCATTGAAGTATTGAATTACCGAACCTTCGAAGAGTGAAGGCTTGGAGATATAATGGTCCTCGATTGATCACGATATCTACGACTAGCCTTTACTCTGGGACTTCATAGCTTCGGGGTTTCTCATCTCTTAGATAGTTAGCACTCAAACTTGTTGAATCGTCGAACTCTTGTGGATCCAACGACTAGTAATCACTCATCAATCTACGATGTAGTTTCACTTCGCGACTTTGTGCTTTGAGGCTCACTTAATATAAATACTCAAATATATCATAGTGATGAACCTCGAAGATGTTAGGGTTTAATGAGTTCACTACTCCTATTGGATCGGATGTTTGCGGGGATTCTGAATCCTCACGATCAGATCTCATCCACTAATTCTTTCAAAGGAATTTCAAACTCTTGATTTCCTCACTTGAACCGTGCACACGCATTTCTCCTGAGCTTTTCCACTTATTGAAGTGAACTCCAACACTCACTTCTACATCTCTCCTGAGCTCTGGACTCTAACTGTTGCATGCACGCTTTTGCACCTCCCCTGTGTAAGTTCTCACTATCTCTCCTGAGCTTCATCCTTCTGAAATTTAAGGCCTTCATTTCCTTGAGTGGTCCAGGTGCATCGGGCATCATTCCTTCTGAACTTTGGGCCTTCCAGGGGCCCATCGATGCACTTCTAGAGTTGGCTCTAGAAGTGATTGAATTATGACACCTAGAAGAGGAAATTTGGTTTCTTACATAATTTTAACTGCTTCCCATAACAGACTTTCACTCAATTACATAATTTATTTATCAAAGTATCAAATAGTTCATAAAGTACAGAATAAGCTTATGGTTTCCTCTATGTGTTGAGAGATTTTATCTTCTTTTCTTTTCCTCTTTCAACTTTTTATGTATATTAGATATTTATCTACTTGGTTGAAACCTATAGGGTTGTCACACTTATTCCAAGTAAACATAAGTAAAATTGAAACTGTCATAAATGAAAGATTTGTTACAAGGAAAATCTCTCTATGGCTAGGGTAAACCACAACAGATGGAAATGTCTGCAGAAATCAACTCTCTTCTCAAGTATGCTATGAAAACAAATATGCTAGAAAGACAAGATAAAAGTCCTACCTCGTCCAGACATTTGATAAAGTCCATCATTGGGCACTTGACCCAAAGCAATATACCTGCAACTAATTCTCAACAACCGATCAAAGCAAGCATATGGTGATATTATATGATGTTATCACATTCAATAGAATAATCCATTAATAAACATGACAAATACACCCATGGAATAATAATTCAATATATTTTCAAGATATCAATTGGACTGGAAAAGAGTATTTATATTAATATATGGTCAGCAGAAGTGAAAATGTTACAGACTTTTGTGTCGGCATGGTTCAGAACCGAGAAAATAAGTTCCTTCCAATTGGGCCTCCACCACTTCAATCCTCCACCAAAGGAAAGCTCATAAGAGAGAAAAAATGAGGTTCTCAATCAATAAGGGAAGATCTTGGGGACTGAACACTGTGTTCAGACTTAAAGGACAAAGGGATGAAGACTCAATATGAAGTAAATAATTTCTCCAGAGTAACTTTTCTCTCAAAGTTGAATTCTTTCTCCTCTTCCATAGCTTGGAATTGGCCCATTTATAGCCTTCAAAATGGAACTAAGGGGCCGAATCAGAACGTTTCCAGTATATGGAAGGCCAAGGATCATAGATCTCTTGTCGTGACATGGAAACCCAACATTAATTTTCATTTTCTGGCACAAATCTCGATGTACGCACGCTCTAGTGGAGAAGCCTACGTATACGCATGTTGTATAATAGGAAAGATGCGTACATGTGGAAAAATATTTATTTTTAGATCTGGATTTTACAAACAGGGATGATAAGTCTGCATAGGAAAATGGAAAAAGGCCTTACATGCAAGATTGCATAGGGTGAGGAAAATATTGCTATAATAGATTCCCCCTAATGTGTGAGTTCAGAGGAGTATCTTCGATGGTCGAAATACATTATAAACAACCCAGAAGAGGAGTGATGGGGAACCAGTTGGAAAAACTAGTTTCTCATTACATTTTGCACTGACTTTGCATACATGGTTGCCAATAAAATTACATTGTAGATCCATGTGAAAATATACCAAACAAGTGTTTGTGGCCATGAATAGGCAAATACAAATGCGGTTACATGCAAATAGTTTTCATAGTCACGAACAAGGCCCAGTAGAACTAGTCTCAAAACCAATCTGAAGATATCTATATACAATGGAGTATAATTTGATCTCCCATGATCACTGAAGTCATATAGGTATTGGTCCAATGAAAAGGAAGCAACAGCTTAGGAAAGTTGCGGCCACATAGTGATGTCTTCAAGTATTCTACACAATTTGCCAAGGGTGCAAGTCTACATCATGTGAATAAAGGAGTTGAGGTCGAACACGATGAGACATCGTTTGATTACCAGTCATTGAGGTATACAGTTAACAAATGAGAGACAGCCTACCGATAATGAAAGTAGGTATCAAGGCACCAAGTACATTCTTATAAGTGTGAATAAAGGAGTCGATGTCGAACACTTGAAGAATCCATCGATCATGAGACATTGATGTATTCCCAACTGTCGATGGCATGAGATCCTGCCACTAATGACTGCAAGCCTCAAGGTACTCATAAGACTCTAGGTCTCGTTTCTAGAATAAATGAGTTGAATTCGATGGAAGGAGACCCACTAAAAGGAGAGCATTAAGGAATCTCTCATCAGTCAGCATGAGGTACAAAGAATGAGCTTCATGATTTGATGGAAATCGGACAAAGAACATGTTCACAAACCAACAACCTTGTGTGTCTTTCGCATGTGCCAAGTGAAAGCAGTACATGAAAAAGACCCTTTGAATAGCAGCCAATGATGAAAATGCTAACAAAGGAAAGGAAACCACCAATAAGGCTAATGGAATCCAAGACATTGCACAAATCCCAATGTTTGAATAGATGTCTTGTCATCGAACACAAGGGAAACCACCCAGTCAATGACCAATGATGAAATGTCGACTGTTGGGTTCAACGTTACCTACCAATGATGAAAGTAGGGCCATGGTGCATGATAGGACTATAGTATCATGTGATTCTGAGACAAACTAAGGGTATGGCCAACATGCAAAGTCAAGAGTTCTAAGGAGTGTTCGACACAGGTTGATAGACTTCCTTTGAACAAGAGCATGAGACATATGGAGGACTCCAGCAGCATAGACCCAATGATGAAACCATGAGATGCAGGAGGCATCAATGAAACTCTCTATAGGGACTGGAAGAGTAACCATTCGGTAGAGAAGACTCTGTAACGAGCTCAGCTTTCTAAGACCATGTTAATCCCAAAATTATGATGATGAATGGACTCAAATAATTATGTGCTTTGTTCAAAGGCGACACAAATGCTACCAATACAATATAATACTCCCTTCCCACCCATCTTTTTTTTTTCATAGACAAATGAATGTTATGATACAGAAGAGGAAACGAGTGTCGCAAGTAAGAAAAACTAGTTCCAGCAGTGGAACGTACCTATGCTCAATGCAAGGAAATTTATGTGGGAGATGGACCTCGGGGGAATGTTCCCTCCTAGGTATAGGGTGTCATATTGTGAAGGATATAAACAAGGCTCTGCTTGGTTGAAAATGCAAAAGTTGTTGAGGTAAACGGTTTATAATGCAAAGAGAGAACCGGCTATAGGCTCAATATTGCAAGCAAGGGCATGAGATGCAATCACAACTTAATGCCAAAAAATGTCATTTTTTATGTTATTTAGTCTACTTGGTGTGAAAAAGGAATAAACTTGTGCCAGATATACATCCTTTCAAATCCAATTTACAAGTGTGAAAGAGACAAGTTCACTCGGAAATCTTTTTGCTTTTTGAAGACGAGTCAGAAAAGAGTTTTACTAAGACTCGTGACCTTTCAAGCCCAATTTAACGAGTGTGAAAGGGACAAATCACTCGGAAATCTTTTCATTTTTTAGACAAGTTGGAAAAGAGCGTAACTAAGACTCATGACCTTTCAAGTGCAATTTAACGAGTGTGAAAGGGACAAATTCACTCGGCAATATTTTTGCTTATTAGACAAGTCGAAAAAGAGCTTAAATCAGACTTGTGGATACTGTTCTAAGGAGCATGTAATGGGGGAGGGCAAGGCTCCCATGCAGGACTTCTGTGAAAGGTCAGCAACTTACGAAGAGTTGACACAAGCTTGGGAATACCCAAAGATTTCCAAGTCGAGGAGGATAAAATAATTGCATAGGTTACCTTATCTACAATATATCGAAGAATTCCCCTTATATGGATGGGCGTAGAAGAAGGAAGTCGAGGCTCTACAATATCATTCCAATCAAAGGAAACCACCCCAGGACTTCGAGTGAGCATACTCGAAGAGAGTGGAATTATCCCTAGTGAAGAAGGTACAGAACTAGAAATACTAAGGACATGGTCGAAGGATGCATCACCCTCTCAAAGAAGAGTGGGATTGACTGAAGATTGCATCGGAAATGCCACTTCCTTATGATTTTCACTCTCCAAGAGAAGAGTGGGATCAGTCAAAGATTGCATCGGCACAACCACTTATTCAACCCTTGGTTGAATAGGATGCAAGAAAACAAGGTCAAGAGATGCATCGCCCCCAAAAATAGGAGTAGTGTTCGTCGAATATTGCATTGACATGACCGTTGGTTGAACAGGATGTGAGACAACAAGGTCAAGGGATGCATCAGACCCAAACGGAAGAGGGGTGTCAGTCGAAGATTGCATCGGCATGACTGTTGTATCAACCAAAGAAGGTTGGGAATCCAAAGACGACTCGAAACCTGAAGGGCCCCCAATAAAGGACCACACTTCTTGTACCACAATAGTAGCAGGGCACAAATGAGTAAGGTGATCTCCTTTGCAAAGCCTACAAACAAACTTGGGATTACGTCTTACACATCTAGGCTTCTCAATTGTATGAATTCCCACAGCATGACTTGCAGTGGTTGGCGGAAAATCCCCAACATGACTAGCAAGGGTTGGTGATGAATCCCCAACATGACTAGAAGAGGTTGGTGATGTATGTGTAGTGTGACTATTGATGACTAGACTTGTGCCCCCAGCATGAATTGCAGCGGTGGGTTGTTGGTCTTCAACATGACTAGCAGAGGTTTTTGACCCATATCCAACATGACTAACAGAGGTTGGCGATATAATGTCAGTATGTGGCTGACCCTCACAAGATACAGTTGAGGAAGGTAGGGTCCACGGATCACTAAAATAGGAAGTGCAGAAAGAAATGGACCTCCCAATCAAAATGGGCCTACTGGACATGGCATAAACATTGTGACTCGGTGTCATGAATTCGAAAGTCCCCATAAGGGAAGAATACATTCCGACCCCAATATTCTCAATTATCAACTAAGAATTGTCAATCACAGGGATCGATGGTCTAATAGATGCATTAGGATTAGAGTACACAAAGGATAATTGGTCGATCGTCATGATATTCCCTTCATGAGGAAAACAAAGAGTATGGAAGGAAGACGATACAACGGTGACCATACCATAGGTCCAATTTCATCCTAGTAACATATTATAATCAAGAGGCACATCAGCTACCTCTACCTCCACCACTACAGTCTTCCCACCTAACTAGAATGGAAAGGTAGGAAGAATATTGTTAGGACGGAAGGAATGACCATCAAAAGTAGCCAACATGTTCGATGACTTGGAAAGAGTCGGAGAACCAAGAGCTTTCCAACAGATCAGGGACATCACACATGTAGCAACGCCTTCATCAACAACTGCACATTTGATGGTATACTTTGAGTACTCCACATGGATTTGGAAATCCACATGGTAAGGAAAGCGAGGCTAACAATAGAGTAGTTCTAAGCAGATCTAAGAATTTGGATTGTGGGTAGAGCGCTTGAGTACTCCTTTTGGAATACAAGGTGGTGTCTCTAGTTTTTCAATCTGTAAATTCACCTCTAGAGGATAAGGAGGAGATTCTAGATAAGGAATATCTTGTGAAGAGCTATAGTCTTGAGATCGAGTGGCTACATTAACTTTTGCATCAACCATATTGATACATAAGCATTCACTATATTGCAATGGCAGGTTTTGACTCCCACCAGCCGCATTTCTGGCATTTGAGGAACTCAAGGCCATGTGTTGGTTATGTGGAAATGGATTCGTCAGCATGGCGGGCGGTAGAGATAATAGCCTCGCAGATTCTGCAAGTTTGGGGCATAAATGGGTAAGGTGGTCATCTGTACAAAGCTTACAGGGAAATTTCACCTTACGTCTTTCTCGTTTTCCCTCTCAAACATTATTATTTGTCTTCTCATTATTACCATTGTCCTTGGGTTTATTATTATTTTTCCCACCCTTACGATTATTAGGTCCTTTCTTCTTATTCCCGCCTAGTTGTTGGTTACCATTTGGGTTGGCCGACGATTGCACGGAATGTATATCCACCGACTGAGTGGGGTTGGAAGACACAGACAAAGTTGGCCCTCCTACAAACTGGTTTAGAGACAACTATTTCAAATGGCTTGTCACTGATTCTACAAATTTTACATTGGCGGTACCTACAATGCCATCAGTATGAGGGTCGGGATTTTGTCTAGGGTCGTAAGTTGACCGCAACGCATCTGGAAGAATGTGGTATAACGTCCCAGACTGAGTGTATATCATATCTAGTTGTTGGGATTTAAAAATTGCTTCTTCTTTAGTGGTAACCCCGGCAGTAGCAACATCCTTTGAGATAGGAGGGTGCAAAGACTTAAGGAACCATTCTAAAAGAAAGGCTAGGGGTATAGGAGTATTAATCAACTTCTTCCATCTACACCACTCCTTGATATGATCCGAGATATGAGTGGTTGTTTCTTGGCATAAATTCGACAGAAGTTCTAGGCCATCATCATAATGAACCAGCAATTGGAAGTGGTTAAGGAAGACCAATACCATCTGACTAAAAGTTTCATATTCCCCCCTAGGTAGTTGGATATACCATTTCACAATGACCCCGATGAGGGTTCATTGAAATAATCTTGATCAAATAGAATTGTCATTAAGGGAATTCGAGGAGCACCAAAGGTGAAAGGTAGTAACGTGATCACCAAGATCCTCTCCATTCTTACCTTCGAACTTCGGAATGTCCAAAGGAAGATTGGTGGGTATGGGAGGACATGTAGGGTCATGAATCACAAGGTCGTTCATTAACTTAGACAAGTCTGGCAGATTAAGCGTGGCCAAAAAAGGGAGATGGGGTTGTGGCATCTGGCCCCGAGCTCCCAGGAAATATTGTGCTTGAGGAACTATAGCCCATCCAGGGTTGTCATAAGCACCATGGCCCTGTCTGGGATTGTAAGGCCCTCCTCCAGGATTATTCATGAAAGGTTGGTGGGGCACCATTCCAGTAGGAATGTTATGTTGGAGGATATAAAAATTGCCCTCAGCCGGAGTGGATCCGGGTTGGGGGTTGCCCAAAGTGTGAAAGTGACCTCCTTCAAGTATGAATCCGAAGGATAGAGGTGGATTCACCATGCCAAACATATTGGTCGGAATCGGTACCGAGGAGGTAGGGGTGTAGGACAAAACTTGAGCAGAAGCTTGTCTGCCAGGTTGGTTGTTCCACCCAGAAGTAGGAGGATTAGACCCAGGGTTAAAAGCAGGAATGCCTCCCATATTAGGAGTTGTTTGAGAGATTTGAAACCCACCAAATGAAAATGAAGTATAATGAGGTGTAGTGCCCCCAAGCCCAATGCTAGAATTAGTGTCATCAGTTGGGATGGTGCTCGAAAACTGTGAAGTAAAGTTCAGCATACCATAGGAAAAAGGACTAGAGTCGATAAGGATGGACTGAACATTATAGCCCGATGAGTGACCAAGAGACCCAAAAGGGTTCAAGACAAGAGATTGAGCATTCACTATAGGTCAAGCCATAGTAATGATAGGTACCTTTGGCACTACAACCATTGTGGTTGCAGGATTCGAAGGGGTGCCATTAACTATAATGGGTGTGGGATTCGAAGGGATCCTAGTGTTCTGAAGACTAGGTTCAGTACTCATCCTTGTAGAATCACAAGTATGAACGGTGGATATGTGTGTACCATGCCTAATAACTCTACGCATTTTAGAAGGCAAAGACTCAAAATCCGGTGGTAATTGTAACAAGCGATGGGACCAACGGGGATGTTGGTCCAACTCCACGATAACTTAAGACTCTAAAGATGAAAAATCAATCCTAAGGCCAACTAGTAATCAAAAATCACACCAAAAGTCAAATGGCCAATATGCATACAAACGGGGTAAAGTGGCTAAGAGTGGCGTCCCTCCGTAAAGAAGGTATGTCTCACCCAAGAGGGGCTTGAGACTCCCTGTTAAAGATCGGAGGTAACAGAATCCATTATAAGGGCCCTCATGGGCTTAACAACCAGTCGGTCATATCCCCCCGGAGAGGTAATCCTCCATAAAGTTTGTGTGTTGTCTAACCCTTATCTGACCTAGGGTACCTGCAGAATAACCCCTGCAAGTAACCTATGTGGCACCTAAGTCAAGCAACTAATAAACCAATGTATAACCGATGCACAGGCAAGCATTCGTAAGCCAGTTCCACCGTATGGGTAGGGTAGCAAAGCCCTAAACCTTTAAAGTATTGCCTCTCACGGAGGTAAAGGCACTAGCAAGATCCCCAGATACGAATAGATCCCCAGAAATATCTCTGACGCTAAGAAGGTATCAGGGGGATATCCCTTCAACCAACTTTGTTCGACCTTGTGATTAACTCCGGTGTGAGAAGAGCCTCCCTATCTAACCAATTATACAATGGATTTCTCCACTCCCTTTCTAAGACACATATGTTGATTTAATTTCCTTGGAGAATTTTACTCACAAAATCCTATTCCAAGGCACCAAATCCTAAGCTAGTCTGTGCACCCTAGAAAATAAAATCCTGACTAATCAATTTTAAATTATAGTGTTAATTTTAGTAGTCGTGATTACTCAAAAAGGTATGGCAGTGAAACTCATGATGTTATGACTCTGCAAGAAAAGTAAATATGAAAGTAATGCAAAGTCCTAACTTTAACTTTCAATGAATGATATGCTTCTAATAACAAATGAAATTTTCAATTTCAACTCTGCAATTCTGAAGTAAAAATGCAATCTTTCATTATAGGCATTAAGCTAATGAGAAGGACTCGAAAGACCAAAATGCCAAGCAATGCAAAATGCCTATAATTTTTGTATTTTCAATATAATAAAATGAAAATTCATGGACTGAAAAGCAACTTGATATATAAACTCTATTGTGTATAGAAAGAGATAACTCAAGCAGGATACCAAGCAGCAAAACACCCAACCCAATGTACAAGGACAATCAAAATGAAAATATGATGAGAAATACTCTGCCCATAAATTCAACCAAATATATGTTTCCTGCTATCCCACAAACACTTAACAGGCACTAGAGAGACCCAAGAAGGCTTAGCAAACATCAAATCCCACCCAGCAACCACCATACCAAGAAAACAAGCAAGGAAAACTGATGTACGCGACTCTTTAGACAAACAGAGTGTATGTACGCAACTTGCAGATGGACAACCTGTGTATGTACGCGACTATCAAGGCAAAAAATGTGTATATTTTCCAAAAAACAAGGCCAGGCAAGGGAGAAGGATGAAAACTCAGACCCAGAGTGAAAAGAGGTTGTCAAGCGATGATACGACAATAAACACAATAGGTACGAGAGCAATCTAAGGAGAAAAGTACTCCAAACACTAAGAAAGAAGATTTAATCCCCAGTATGGTCTCCAATTCTGTTATGAGGAAAATATTTCTAGGGTAAACCACAATAGATGAAAATGACTGCAAAAATCAACTCTCTGCTCAAGTATGCTATGAAAACAAATATTCTAGCAAGACAAGATAAAAACACTACCTCATCCAGATGTTCGATGAAGTCCATTGTTGAGCACTTGACCCAAAGCAATATACCTGCAACTAGTTCTCAACAACCAAGCAAAGAAAGCATATGGTGATATCATATGATGTTATCACATTCAATAGCATAATACATTAATAAATATGACAAATACACCCATGGAATAATAATTCAATATATTTGCAAGATATCAATTGGACTGGAAAAGAGTATTTCTATTAATATATGGTCAGCAGAAGTGAAAATGTTACAGACTTCTGTGTCGGCACGGTTCGAAACCGAGAAACTAAGTTCCTTCCAGCTGGGCCTCCACCAAAGGCAAGCTCATAAAATAGAAACAATGAGGTTCTCAATCAATAAGGGAAGAGTTTGGGGGATGAACACTGTGTTTAGAATTAAAGGACAAAGGGATGCAGACTCAATATGAAGTAAATAATTTCTCCAGAGTAACTTTGCTCTCAAAGTTGAATTATTTCTCCTCTTCCATAGCTCGGAATTGGCCCATTTATAGCCTTAAAAATGGAACTGAAGGGTCGAGTCATAACGTTTCCAGTATGTGGAAGGCCAAGGATCATAGATCTCTTGTCGTGACATGGAAACCCAACATTAATTTTCATTTTTTGGCACAAATCCCGATGTACGTGGGTTGTACCGGAGCAGCCTGCGTATACACATGTTGTATAGTAGATAAGATACATACATGTGGACAACTATTTATTTTTAGCTCTGGATTTTACAAACAAGGATGATAACTCTGCATAGGGAAATGGAAAAATGCCTTATTTGCAAGATTGCATAGGGTGAGGCAAATCTTGCTATAACAAGATTGTCTATTTAGGATCTTTGGTTTTGGCTATTAATTTTTTGTCATTATACTATTGAAATTTATTCCTAACCTTTAAATTAGTAAGATGAATATTTATTGAAATAGTATATATTGTGTTATGAAGTGATGACCAAGAAACCATATTTTCTGTGTTATTTTCGAGGAATTTGTAGTAAGGAATGTTGTGAATTATTGTTGAACTTTAGAATAGATTAAATTTACTGGAATTATATCCTTCCTTGTTCCTTAGAAAAGTCACCAGTCTTGAGACCTTAAATGGTCAAAATCAATCGGATGAATTCTAGACTTGAGCGTTGATTATGTGTCTTGGGGGTCCTAACTTTGCAGGATAGGTTGGGTGAGTAGATTTGTATGTTATCTTATGTGATGTGGCAGATCCTTCATGCATTAAAGTGGTATCAAAATCTAGTTGTGCAATGAGATGAAAAATAGAATGTGTATTACTGAAGTATGTTAATATCATGAATTGCACTGCGTATGACTGTGTTCTATTGATGTTTCAAAAAAAATAAAAAAATAAAAAATATCTCTTACTATTTCTCAATTACTTATATGGCGTAACAGAGGAGTTGTTACACAACATTTCAGATGTTAAAATCCTTTTAGATCTATGACTAGGTTCAATAGACTCCCATATTGCATTTATTTCTAGTGGCAACAACCTCTTGATAATCTATGTTGTCTTGGAGCAAAGAGTTCCTCCCTCTATTAAATTGAATTCATAAACAAGTATGTCAACATCCTCTAATTTTAACAGGTCAGTGCGACGACGAGTTGTATTTTGACTCTCTATTTTTCTCTTTCTATTGACATGTTTCTCAACCACCATCTTTGGCTTGTACACACCATTGAATGGGTGTGTACCTGTTGCATACCAATGCACTTCAATTGCAATAGCATCTTCATTTTCTTTCTTAATCTTCATAACCTTTTCAATCCAGAATGGATAACCATGTGGATCTTTAGTCGATAAGACTGCAATCAGTCTACCCTCCTTAATATCTTGTATTGAACCCATGCAAAGGTATTCCATGGCTTCATGTTGTACACCTAACCTTTGAGAACCAATATATATTTATATTTATTTTGTTTGTATAAACTCAATAGCACCTTGATATTCTTGTTGTTCAACAATGTTTCTTTCTTCGAATTCATTTGGCATATTTTGTGGCCAAAGAAATCGAATCTTCGAAAATGTATCTTCATTTGTTGAGCTTGAAATTATGTCACTTTTATCATTGAAAAAAGACTCCCACCAAACAAAATCAGCAACGTCAAAGTACTCATATGTATCTTTAATGGACTTTTTTATTTCTTCCAGACATTCAGAATCATATACATCTCTATTACGCCTTCGTGCATTATGGATTTCAGCAATTGATTGAAATAACAATAACTTTGATGCAAATATTAAACGATCTGGAATGAACTTCAAAAATTCTAAACCTGATGAAGGCCCCCATTCTACAATATTTGAATATTGTTTTCCCCATATAAGTGTTTTCCCATCAACTTTTTTGAAACAAAATTGATGTTGGAAGCTAATGTCATTAAGTTTCTCAATACATTTTTCTTCACAATGTGATCCCTAAATAAATCTTCGCATGTCAACAGTTTCTTCTAATATATGAAAAGCATGCTCTAGAATGTATGTTTTCTTAATACATTCAATCAATGATGGTAGGATTCCAATATTTTTCCTCTTCAATCTTACTGAAAAATAACTGAACATTTGATCAATATGATCACGAGTGTGTCCAACAAGGAGGAAACCAACTTTCACCTTTTGAAAGATTCTCAGTTCAACAAGCATGCTTAAATATCAAAACACAATTTGATTTTTATTTTCACGACTAGTGTTGTCCAACTGTATATAGAGAACTTGAGGAAGATTTACAGACCAGTGAGTGAGCACATGATGAATTATGGTGATGGTCATATTTTCATCATTATGAATATTTGGAGCTATGAAGTAAACCCTTGGACACATTTTTCCACTGAAAACAATACAACCAACCAAGTGAAACTGAATGAAATTATCTTTCTGTAATTTTTTTGGTGTATGGAGAAAATGTGGTAGAAGTGTTTTCTTCTAGTCCATTCCATCAATTATCGTACCAGTGTTTTCCAACTGTATATAGAGAACTTGAGGAAGATTTCCAGACCATTGAGTGAGCACATGATGAATTATGGTGATGGTCATATTTGCATCATTATGAATATTTAGAGTTGTGAAGTAAACCCTGGGACACATTTTTCCATTGAAAACCATACAACCAACCAAGTGAAACTGAATGAAATTATCTTCCTGTAAATTTTTTGGTGTATGGAGAAAATGTGATAGAAGTGTTTTCTTCTGGTCCATTCCATCAATTATCATACCTAAATATTTGTTTGTAGCATCATAACACTTCTTTCAATGTTTGTACAACTTTTTCCTTTTCACTTGATTATTTATTCTTATGTTCTTGAAGTGCTTTGACTATGGAATCTGCACATGAAATAAAATTAAAATATTGATCATATGTTTGCATATTTGATAACTATCCAAATTATAAAAAAAAAATAGCAAAACATACCTCTTTCTTCCCCTTTAGATTTATCTCTTCTTGATTTAAGAGTGTCACATATACTGCAAATCTCCATCCTTGACTTCTTAGGAATACGGACATTGTTGAATTGGTTCGTCTATATTAATGTAAAATATGCATATGTAATAAAATTACCATTTCCTTCAACACCTTCAACATATCCTTTGTATAATTTTTATATTTCCCTCCTTGAGAAATTATCTGGAATATGTATTGTGTCTCTATCTGGCATACACTCTCCATGTTTGGAAAAGAAGTCAAGCATCCATGATAATGTAGCATTTGTTAATGGCCCACTCTCTCATCCATAGTGTACCTTTGAATAAAATGAAGGATATTTTTCCAACCTTGTTTGAATTCTTGATAAACGAAGATTACCAATTGAGTGAATTTTTTTGAAAGCATTTCTGCAAAGTAAAATATTCCCAATGCGATAATCATATATTGTCTTGGTGGATATCATGCACCCTATCAAATATGAATCTTGTATGCTCTTATTCATTGACAAATATGTCTTCCTTTTATTCAAGGCATACATGTAGTCCATGCTTTTCAAACAATTCTTTTGACAACATTCACTTGAAATCAATTCACTTATGGAAATTGATTTAATGAGAAATCATTTCCTAGACCTTGTATAACTAGAATGATTTGGATTGATATAAAAAGGTCTAGTCCTAGTCCTATACACAATTTTTCTTTGCAATGTCTACACTATTTCATCATCCTCACTAGAAGGATTTTCCTCATCACCAGAAGGAATATCAAGCAAAACATTGTCAGAAGACTCAACAAGAGAATGTCAAACACCTTGATTTGTTGCAGCTGAATGATTGAGAACATGATCTTCATTCATAATTCCATCATCAGCTTCATTGATAATCTCGTTGATGAGAGGAATATCAAACTCGCTAGAAAAATGATTACCATCCTCACCAATGTCATTTGATCTTCCATGAAAATATTCACTTGAAGGAAAATCATCATCACCCTTAAGACTATCAATTACATTAAGATCCTCACTTGGAGAAAATTTTCCATCATTGTCATCGGTACCTTGAAAATCTTCATTTGGAGGAAAATCATCATCAAAAAAATTTCCACCATTGACATAATCATCTTCATTTCTTTAAAAATCCCCACTTGAGGGAAATTCTTCATCATCTTGCTTGGTGCTTTGAAAATTTTCATCAGTATGTTGAAAATCCTCACTTGGAAGAAAATTGTCATCATCAACATTGTTGCCTTTAAATTTCCCACTCGGGAAAGAGTGTCCACCAATGGAATAATCATATTCACTACTTTGAAAATCCCCACTTAATGGAAATTCTTCATCATCCTTATCACTTCCTTGAAAATCCTCACTTGGAGAAAAATCTTCATCATCCTCGTCAATACCTTGAAAATCCTCACTTGGAGAAAAATCATCATCACCAACATTGCTTCTTTTAAATTCTCCACTTGGGAAAGAGTGTCCATCATTTCCATAATCATCATCAGTACTCGATAATCATCATCAGTACTTCTAAAATCCCCACTTGAGGGGGATTCTTCATCATCCACATCTGTGCCTTGGAAATCCTCACTTGGAGGAAAATCTTCATCGATACCTTCAAAAACCTCACTTGGAGGAAAATCTTCATTGATACCTTCAAAATCCTCACTTGGAAGAAAATCAGCATCACCAACATTGTTGCCTTTAAATTCCCCACTCAGGAAAGAGTGTCCACCATTTCCATCATCATCTTCACTACTTTTAAAATTTCCACTTGAGGGAAATTCTTCATCATATTCATTGGTGCCTTGGAAATCCTCA
>ML834986.1:46919-59860 GCA_009831015.1 Picea engelmannii
GGGATAGATGGGGTGATGCCCGGCATCACCTTAGCCCCCTGTAATCCAAGGATTGGTCCCAGCATCGCCCCAGTAACTCCATTGGGCAAAAAAAAATTAATTTTTTTTAACTTAGTTCTTAAAATCAACGTTTTTTCTTAAATGTATTATAATGTAAAAGGCCTAATTTTTTTTTTCATATAGGAAAAATGGCAGGAAAGAGATTATCTACGAATATATCTAGATCATGACCTGCTATAATGGCATCCAAAATTGCAATTGGGACCTCCATGAATGCTAGGCAACAAATTGATAGCACAACACTTGAGTTGTAAAGGGAAATGAAGAATGTTAGAGAGTGGAAATATGTGGAAGGTGAAAACAAACTAGAATATTCTTGGTTTGTTAAAGACAAGCAAGGCTATAATGGAGAACATCTATATTTGTATTGTGTCGAGTTTGAACATGTGCAAGGAAATTATCAAGCACTTGGCTTGTTACAAGATATATGTTTGGTGCCAGACACATATATTGTTTATGCACTCGTCAAACAAGGCAGGACTTATATCAAGATTAGATATTGTTTGAAATTGAGCAATTATAACAAGGATGAATGTTTTACATAATTATGTGCATCCATCATTGATGACATTGAAAAAGGCAATACAATTTTTATTTTATTTTTTTTGTATCATTTATTATTTTTAGTATCATATTAATTTTTTAATTTTATTTAACATGGAAATGGTATATTTTATTTTTACAGGATTTCACTGAACGACTTTCACATGTGTTAGTGGGGATTTACTCTATAAAGAATAATATCATGGATGTCATCAAATTTTTTCATATTGAAAAGACACAAGAAGGAAGGAAAAATAAACAAAAAGTAACAGAGGTTGAAGTTGCAAGATTAGATAGAGAAGAACACGAAAGAAGAATTAAAAGTCCTCATTCTAGAAATCTTAAAAATGTTACATTTGAAAATGAGAAAACTCCTAATGAATATTTTTTTAAGATTAGTCCCAATGAGGTTATCACTCCTCTCAAAAAGACTAAACAAGATAAATACAAAAGAGTGATGGTCGATGATGAGTCCATTCCTATTGATTATGAAGAAATCATTGATTTAGATGAAACCCATTTAAATCATAAGAGGAAGAAAGAAAATGTTGTTGATGATGAAGAATTCATCGTTAGCTCTTAATATTATAATGAAAGTCCTAAAGATAGCAGATAAATAATAGCACTGGGTGTTGATCTAGAGGATGGTAATTTGAAAACAACACAAAATGTCATTGAAAATAGATTGAGAACGACGAACTTAGTTGATGATGACCATACATTTAAGTTGAATGTGAAGCAACTTTATAAACCCATAGATGGAAAAGAAAAATATCAAATGAGAAAACCACATCACTTTCATATTCACAATTTGAAAGCATTGATTAGGTACAATCCATATGCACATGTGTTTGACTACCTAATTCTTGTTGACCCAATGGAAGTTCCTAGGAGGGAAGAATTTGATAGATCAAAATGTTTTGACTACAAATATTATGTGATTGGTGGAAATCATTGTTAGAGTTACTTCACACACACCTAGGATTTCTTTTTCCTAATTTTTTTCCTTGTTTATTAGTCATAATTAGTCATTATCCAGTCTCCTATATTTTAGGGGAGAATATTTCACCTAGAGAATATTCTCTTTCAACTAACACTTCAGTTGGACTAGTTGAGATGAGTTTAGATGTTGCATTGGTTTTATCACCATGCAACATTGGGATCATCACCGTCTTAATTCAACCTTGCCTTGGGATCATCACCAAACTGGCGCATTAGCCTTGTTTCCCTGAGTTAACTCCTCACTACTCTATGTTCAGTCAGTTAACTCAACTAGGTAGCAGTTCACTCCCGTAACTGCTTAAGAGACTAGACTAGGTGGCAGTTCACTCCCGTAACTTCTTGAGAGACTAGACTAGGTGGTAGTTCACTCCTGTAACTCTTGGTGTGTGTCCAGATCACTCTAGACCACCACTATGGCACATTGGTTCATCTCCAGTGTGCACTCATTGAGCTATACAGAGTATATCATGTGTAAATTATTCATTATTCACAACGGTTAATGAAAATTCTTTGATTCTTTCTCTCCTTCTTCTTTCTCAAATTCTCTCTGCAAATGTGTGTATTATTGTTTAGCTATATATATTATGTGCAAGTTCAACACATTTACATGGTATCATATCTGACGGACTGCTAATCAAAATCTACACCAAAAATTTTTGTAGGTACAAAAGATTGAAGACAACGGAAAGATGGAATTCCAAAAAGAATGCATTCTTACACCTTACAACTATTTTTCATGGAAGGATAAAATAACCATACATCTCCGAACCAAAGGGTTGTACAGGTTAACCTTGAATACAGATATAGAACCGATATCATCCATAGAAAAATCCAGGTACTTAAATCGCATGGATGAGGCACTCAGAACAATTTGCAGTCTTATTTCTCCTAATCTCCTTTTTCACATATCTTCCTATAAGACTCCCAATGAAGCCTGGAAAACCTTGGAAGGGCTATTTGGCAAACAGAATAAGATGAGGGGACACATGTTGGAGGTGGAGATGCTCACATTGGATCCAAAAATCTTCGACAATATCCAAGATTTCTTTACAAAATTCAAGGATTTACTGTCGCAATTCAAAGCTTGCGGGGTTGATAAATCGGCGGAGGAGAAACAAATGGTTCTCACCATTCTCTCCAAGGTTCTCACCATTCTCTCCAAGCTTGGTCCTAAATTTTCTGTATTTATATCCACATTCCATATTGTTAGATTTGCCTCTCGAGCCACCTAGAAGATGCCTTCTCTTGAGGAATTTATCAAATCCTTAACACAATAGCAAACCAAGCTCATCAACATGGGCACAATCAAAGACCCAAGGGCGCATGCGCTCAATGTGCATGATGGAAGCCACAAATATCATAAATCTAAATATAAAGATAAACGAAAATCCATGCACATCCAAAGAAGGAAGGGTACACAAAACCTTTCACCAATGCCTCTAGATCCAAAGGAGAAAAGGGACGAAAAGGGGAGAAATGCAAATATTGTCACAAAGGATTCCATTCGGAATCTGCATGCATGCAAAAAAAATAGATCTGATGTCTCCAATACTAAAACAAAACAACCTTGGAGATTGCATCCCCGAGGGTGCAAAGAAGAAGAAACCAGAAGATCTGAATTCCAAGAAAGGCAAATCTAGCCATGCCTTGATTACAATCAACTCCTCTCCTGATGCTTGGATTGTAGATTCAGGAGCATCACATCACATGGTTGCCTCAGAAGCAGTCTATTATTCATTGGATGCATGCAAAGGTCCTCCTATTCTGATGGGGGACAACTCTTATGTCGAAGTCACCAGCAAAGAAAGAATTGAACTCACCAACGGAAGCTTCAAGAACGTGTTGCATGTTCCAAAACTTTCAGTAAACCTTCTATCCATGTATCAGATGAATAATTATGGCATCAGAAAGAAATTCATCTTCACACCAAATTCTGTGGACATATACAACATGAAAATCAACTCCAGGTTTTCTACCGGTGAGGTAAATCATCAGTCTAGAGTGTATACATTTTTTGAATTCATTGAACCTGATTCTGCTTTACTGCTTACTCATGCTGATCAAAGTAGTAGGATATGGCATGAAAGGTTTGGAAATTTGAATTTCAAATACATGCAACAACTTAGCAAGCACATATTGGTTGATGGTCTACCAGACATCCATTTCTCCAAGGGAGTGTGTGAGGGATGTGTTCTCGGGAAACACCCTCAAGAGAAATTCGACAAAGGAAAGTCTCAGCGAACTTCTACACCTTTAGATCTGATCCACAGTGACCTTATGGGTCCTTTTCCACATCCATCCATCAGCAAAGTGAGGTTTGTTCTCATTTTTGTTGATGATTTCTCACGTTTTACATGGATCTACTTTCTCAGGCAAAAATCTGAGGTCTTTCAAAACCTCAAAGATTTCAAAGCCTTGGTTGAGACACAGTCTGAAAAGAAGATCAAAGTCATCCGAACTGATAACAGGGGAGAGTATGTGAATCATGAGATCCACAATATTTTCCATGAGGCAAGGATTCAATTGTAGCACAAAGTTCCCTATACTCCGCAGCAAAACGGAGTTGCTAAGCGGAAAAACCGATTTCTAAAAGAGATGGCATCTTGCATGTTGCATGCAAAGTCACTACCACAAAGACTATGGACCAACGAACTTAAATATGAAACATACATCCAAAACAGATCTCCCCATAGATCTGTCGAGGATAAGACCCCCTATGAGGCTTGGAGCGGCCTCAAACCAGAAGTGACCCACTTTTACATTTTTTATTCACGTGCATGGGCCACGATTCCCTCTGAAAAGAGGAAGGCACTTGATCCACAGAGCACTAAGTGCATTTTTGTTGGATACCCCGACGGTGTGAAGGGATATCGGCTTATTGATCTCTCCTCGGACCGGCTCATCATTGAGTGCAGTGTCCAATTCGAGGAAAGTGTCTCACATGTACCTCAGTAGCTGCATGCAGACACCTTCACTCTTCCACCTGTCTGAGATGATGATCATGCACATGTCGAATCTTCTTCAGACGAGAGTTCTGATTCAGAGGACTCAGATGATTCAGATTTAGAGTCAGTACAGTCGGATGTAGAGTCAGAGCATCCAGATGTAGTTGCAGAGCCAAAGCAGAGGCCCAAGTGGGCACAGACTACTCTTCAGGATGAAAGGGATCTCGTTGGTGATCCAATCGATACTAGGAGGAATCGATCTGATTTCAAGGAACCTCATGTTGCACTCACTTCCACTGAACCATTTCCCTCCAGGAATCTTTTCTTGGTTCAGTCTTCAGATCCGTAGTCTTATGGCGAGGCTGCTGGAAATCCCTTTTGGGAATCCGCCATGCAGGAGGAGTACAACTCCCTCCTCGAGAAATAGAATTGGGATCTGGTTCCCCTTCCTTCTAGGAGGAAACTTGTCAGATGCAGATGGGTCTACAGGACCAAGAGTGTAGCGGATGGACAGATCAGCAGATACAAAGCCAGGCTTGTCGCCAAAGGCTTTCAGCAGGTTCATGGTATTGACTACGATGAGACCTTCACTCTAGTAGCGAAGATGGATTCCATACGATTGGCACTTGTCATTGTAGCAACCAAGGGATGGGAAGTCCATCAGATGGATGCGAAGAATGCATTTCTTCACGGTGATCTCTCTGAGGAGATATACATGGAGCAGCCCCAGGGATTTATGCAGAACTCATCTTTGGTCTTCCGACTGAAGAAGTCACTTTATGGCCTCAAGCAGGCTCTGAGGGCATGGAATGCCAAGATGGATTCCTACCTATTGTCACAGAACTTTATACATTGTAAATCAGACCCAAATTTCTACATGCTCAGGACAGTTGATTCACTTCTACTTTTAGTTTTGTATGTTGATGATTTGTTGATCATCGGGTGCTCGAATTCAACGATTCTACAGTCAAGAGGATTCTACATGATAGGTTTTTTATGACGGACATGGGTCCGCTACACTTCTTCCTTGGAATCGAGATCAATCAAGATGCATCAAGCATCAAACTATTTCAGGCCAAGTATGCACGAGATCTCATTGAGAGATTTCACATGACAGACTACAAGTCTGCTCCAACTCCTTTCCTATCAGAAATCAAACTTGAGGATGGCGGGGAGACTCCACTGGTTGACAGCACACTGTACAAACAGCTAGTGGGGAGCTTTTTGTATCTCACACACTTCAGACCATACCTCTCATATGTAGTTGGCGCAATTTCCAAGTTCATGCAAGAGCCACATGAGCTACATTGGAAGGTTGAAAAGTGTATCATTCGATACATACAGGGCACCATCACCTTTGGGATTCATTATGCAGCAGACTCTACATTAGATCTCATTGAGTTTCCTGATTCCAACTAGACTGGCGATAGCATTGATCGCAAGTCCACATCTGGTTACTCACTCTGTCTTGGTTCTGGGCCTATTTGTTGGTCAAGCAAGAAGTAATTTTCCATTGCTCTATCTTCAGCCGAGGCAGAGTACAAAGGGGTAGTTAACATAACCATTCAGGCTATGTAGCTACATCATTTTATCATTGAGTTGGCCATTCAGTTTCATCGATCGATCATCATCTGGTGTGACAACCAGAGCACTCTGAAGTTCTGCAGAGATCCATTTCAGAGACAGCGGACGAAGCACATCAAGATCCACATGCACTACATCCGGGACTTAGTACACGAGGGGATCATTGACTTACAGTTCTTCCCTTCAGCAGAACAGATGACAGATATCTTCACCAAGACCTTCACTGAGCAGAATTTTCATTCTCTGTGAAGTCATCTTGGAGTGAAGGACATAGTTGCCTAGCAATTGTAGTTATTCTTTTTACATACATTGTACCTTGAGAGGGGGTTTTCCCATGAGGTTTTCCCTCTTTTCTCACTTTATTTCAGTGTATCTTTTGTATTTGGGTACCTAACATGGCCTCGTTGTCGAGACCCATTCTTTATTTTCACCATAGTGATGTTCAGGGGGGGTGTTGGAGTTACTTCACACAAACCTAGGATTTATTTTTCCTAAAGTTTTTCCTTGTTTATTAGTCATAATCAATCATTATCCAGTCTCCTATATTTTAGGGGAGAATATTCCACCTGGAGAATATTCTCTTTCAGTTGACACTTCAGTTTGACTAATTGAGTTGAGTTTAGATGTTACTTTGGTTTTATCACCATGCAACATTGGGATCATCACCATGATAATTCGACCTCACCTTGGGATCATCACCAAACTGGCGCATTAGCCTTGTTTCCCTGAGTTAACTCCTCACTACTCTATGTTCAGCCAGTTAACTGAAGACTAGTTGACTAGTTAACTCAACTAGGTGGTAGTTCACTCCCGTAACTGCCTGAGAGACTAAACTAGGTGGCAGTTCACTCCCGTAACTGTCTGAGAGACTAGACTAGGTGGCAGTTCACTCCCGTAACTGCTTGAGAGACTAGACTAGGTGGCAGTTCACTCCCGTAACTGTTGGTGTGTGTCCAGATCACTCTAGACCACCACTATAGCGCATTGGTTCATCTCCAGTGTGCACTCATTGAGCTATACAGAGTATATCATGTGTAAACTATTCATTATTCACAACAGTTAATGAGAATTCTTTCATTCTTTCTCTCCTCCTTCTTTCTCAAATTCTCTCTGCAAATGTGTGTATTATTGTTTAGCTAGATCTATTTTGTGTAGGTTCAACACATTTACAATCATTATGCAGAGGCTAGAAGAGAATCCATGCAAGATTATCCTAATAATCCTCTTTTTGAGATAGTCAAATGCATAATTTATGATGGTTTAGCATATTCATAAGCAAAGTTATTGGCATGGGATCATAACACAAACAATGAGTACACAATGTCCATGACTTTCATTCAAAGGGTGAGATTTATCCATAATGAGTTTTCTGAAATATGTCGTGGGGAGAGATCAAATGTTGATGTCAAGTTTGGAAAACAATATTGTATGGAAATAGGCTTCCCAATTGATGATAAAAATGCAAAAGAAAAAAAATCGCGAAGGAAGTGATGTATTTATAGTTGTGGATAGTTATTTTCAATTCGTATTTAGAACTGGACAGGTATGGGATTTGATAGATAAGATATTCACCCTATGGGGAAATATTAGTATAAAAAAATTAGAAAGTTAAGAAGGCTAAACCATTAATATGTGGCACAAGTAAGAGAGGTCCTGAAATCAAAAATATTCCATAAGATATGACTATAACACCTTGGATATCGATACAAGGAGTGAAGGATGAGAAAATTACCATAGCTATATTATCATGTGTAAGGTTGGATGAATTGTCAGTGGAAGAAATGTGTGATGAATTTAAAAAGTAAGTTTGTTGAGTTATTTTTATTTATGTTAGGACAAAAAAAAAAAAAAATCAGTTTAACATATCAATGTTCTAAGTATTTTATTATATATATCATTATAACATTATTTATTTATTTTATTTAGTCACAAGGTGTTTATGAGAATACAAAAGGAAATGGTTAATATGTTGAATGAAGAAAGTTGGGATGATATTAAACTAAACTATCCATATTCAAGTTCTACGATAGTATTGAAAGAATTTTTTGTTGCATTCAAAAAGGTATGTTGATTTATTACATTCTTATTATCCATTTGTAGGTTAATTTATTTATATTTTAATAGTTATAAATATATAATTGTATGTTTGTTTGTTTCATTAAATATGCCAAAGAAGAATGCAGATGGAGTACTTGAAACCTTTAAAAGTTTTATTCAAAAAACAAAGTTTGAAAGAGAAAGAAGGAAACGTGTTCAAATTGTTGAACTTGATGACACCCTTGATCACTACATTTGGAATGGACTCGACATTGTTCAGTATAAAGTGATATTAGGTGATTGTGAACAAATTGCAAATAGTGTTCCTAAAAAAGAATACTCCCTAGTTATTGTGGATATCCCTCATGGTTACAATATTCAAAACATTGGATATGATGTGGAACCTTATACTTACCAAGTTTTCAATAAAGTGGTTATGGCATTTATGGAAGTCACAACATCACCATTTTGGAGATTTATGGTTTTTCATTCAGACAAACAACAAGAATTAGTACAATCAAGCTTCAAGGGGAAATAAAAGACAAGGATGCAGTTTATTTGGTAAGATATTGAAAGTGTATGTTTAGCAATTAAGATTAGAAAAAAAAAATATTAATTCATAAGTTAATTGAATTTGCAATTATTTATGTTACAAGAACAAGCCTTACATTCAAAGGTCCAATAGAGAACCATTTAAATGTGATTTTGAGAGTATACATCTTGCAACCTAGACAAAAGATTGTTTTTATAATTCTATTCTTGTCAATGTAAAGGATGGAGGGAATCCTAGTAGTTTATTGGTTTACAATGATGTGGTTAGAAAGCTAATATATAAAGAAAATGATTTGAAAGGATAGATGGTTAACATTTATCAAAAACAACAATCATTAATTAATTATCTTATCGATACATTTTCAAATGAAGGAGATTGGGTTTTAGATTTGTTCTCAGGTTCATGTAAGAATTATGATATAACATTTATGAAATCATACTTCAATCTTATATTATTTTTAATTTATGTCTTTTTACAGTATTTAACTTCATTATTTATTTTGTATTTAGTAATTAGGTGCAACATTAGTGTGTTGCTTATAGAAAGGAAAAAATTGCATAGCCATTGAAAGTGAGCCAATACAATGTAGTTTTATTCAAGAAAGAATTAATGTTATTCCAACTCTTCCAAATGAAATGCAAAAAGTTGGCTTGAGGAAAGGAGATTTTAGTGAATCAAAGGTGGCAAAAATGTCAAAGGAACCTCAAGTACCATTAGGAGGATTGATTGGAAATTATCACTTTGGAGAATTTGTGGATATCAAAGACTCAATGGAAGAGCAAAATGACACAATGGAAACACAAAATAATGTCAAAGAATATGATAATGTGTCTGTTGAGAATGATGAATTTGGGATATATAATACGGTTGATTAGTTTTAAGATTCCCTTGAAGACGATCGACAATTTTACAAATTTTTGATGAGCTATAACTATAATGTTTTGACTTTTAGATTTTAAAATAAGAATGAACATGCATCTATTATTGTTTTATGATGAATCTCTTTTATTGTTTTATTTTTACTTTTATTTGCATGTGAATCGCTATACTAGGGAAAATTTTATTAAATGTTTTTACTTTTTTACTTCAAATGTATAAAAATATGGAGAAAAAAAATGTTAATTTTTTATAAAAAAAATTCAGTTTTTTGTTCAATTATGTCCATAAAAAAAATTTATTTGACATGTTATTTTAAATTAATAGGTACCAAAATTTATAGTTTTTTTATTATATATGGTCGTAAAATGTATATTGTTTTGCTAAATATTAAAAAATAGTGGTATTTAACTACAATTATTTTCTATGTAATAAAGTAAAGGTAAACAATGTGTTAAAAATGATGTTTTCCACTATATTTTAAAAGTATGGAACGATAAATTTATCAAGGAGACACAATTATATGAAAAATCTTAATTTCAAAAAAGTAAATGGTAAAAAATATTTTTAATATTGAAATAAGCATGGAAAAATGACTAAAAACACTCTGTTTAAAAAAAAATAGAAAATTTTGAAATTAGATGAAAAATAAACATTTAAAAAAATAATGTGAAAACATTATAGATTGAAAAATTCAAAATATCAAAAAACCACCTAAAAAAAGAGGGGGGTGCTACGGGTAGCACCATTTTTAAAAATGGGGTTAAAAAATGTGACCCCTAAGAAAACGAGAACTTTGTAGAGTTCTCATGAAGTTGGCAACTATGTTTGCAACTAATGAGGGATCTTTCTCTCTATTCACAACTCCTAAACTAATTGGGCAACAATCCATTTTAAGTTGTTACCTGATCCCTTCCTATCTTCAAAGCACAAGCTTCCTAAAATGCATAAAATATATTTTCATGAATAGTTTCTTCACCATTGTCAACATTGGGTGGATCTTCAATCATGGCTACACTTGCTGTATGTTTTCTATCTTTGAACTTTCCCTTAAGAATGTCATTGGCTCATTGTCTACAATTCCAAGTTGTATGACCCAGCTTCTTGTGATAGTGACATTCTATTTCCTTTTTGTTTCTTGTTGATCTATTGTGGTTGTTTTTTACATAGAATGCAAGTTCGAATTGCCTATCACCTTTAGTAGTTTTCGTTTCTTCTACTAGAAATGATACAATCATTTCATCCAGATTTTGTGAAGGTAGCTAACTCAAGGTAAAGATAGCACTATTGTATTTAGGCGGCAAACTATTCAGGAGAATAGCCTTAGTGTCCTCCGCATCAACTATTGCCTTGACTTCTACAAGTTGTATAATAATAGATCTTATATTTATGAGTATGTAGATTTCCATAGATAGGCATAATGTAGACAACTTGTTTGGATAAAAACTATGTATGAGTTTCTAAAACAGCCAACATGATTTCAGGGAACTTTAGCTCACATCTTAAAAATAAATAATTGTAATTTCAGGGAAAATGTTGCATTCAATGTGTGTGCCCCAAATAACTTGTTGAGATTTTCCCAGATCTCCTCAAATGATTTGTCTCTATCTACGTGATGTAGATCTAAATATGAGAGGGCAAAGCCAATAATGGTTTGCTTTATCATCTCTACTCTATCATTCTATCAACTTGTTCAGATCTGCAGGTTCTAGCTCGATGCCTTTGACAATTCCCCAAAAGTTCTTATTTATTAATTGCATCTGAATCTTTACTTTCCACGTATGGAAATTGAAACTCGAGTACTTCTCTAACGGTATCTTTATGACAGATCAGATCTTATTTTTTTTCGCTGCTAAAACTTAATTACCGCTGGAAATAAAATTTATGAAACTAAAAAAACAAAAACTCACTGACTATGCTTGTGTACGGTTGCATGATTTATGTATGATGACTATGTAGCAGTTGTACAATCCACGTACATCGGGCTATGTGGTAGCGAATGATACGAGTTTGTTGGCTACCAGCTTATTGAATTCTCATGTGACAACTCTCCAACGATGCTCCATGGTAGTTCTAATGAAGGCATAGCGATCCAGTAAACACTACAACCTTCAACATCATTCCAATTTCCAATTTGAAAAAAAAAAATGTTGGTATTGTTGTCGTCTTATACACACCTAGGAGACGTGGAAGAAATCTTCAATCCACTCAGTGTGTCATTGGGGGCAACTAAGAGTTAAGATGTTGTCACTTAATCTTCAACTCCTCTGTCTAGGCCAACTCCTAACAAAGCCAAGGGGGATAGTCCCTAACAAATATACTAAGGCTTGAAACTAATCTAAGTACAAGAATTGAATCTAAGATTTTTAACTTTCATCAACCAACATAAAGCAAAAGAATACACACATCAATTATTTACCACAAAATACACAAAACATATACTTGCATAAAAAGGATACTTGAGACACAATGTTAGATGCAAGTAAATCAAATTGCTTCAAAGCAAAAGACTGAAATAAACGTGTGAAGCATATGTCTTTGCAAATATGTAAATGAGACCAGTGCCTTGAAGGTATCGTGGGCAATGTAGATCGTGTGTTTTATTAAGGTTTATTGATGGTAGGTTAATGAAATAAATTTTAATTGCGTGAAAATAAAGTGTTTGTCTAAACTAGATTTGGACCTTTAGAAAAAATCCCTAAAGTGGAGGTTGAGCTTGTCGAATATCCAACAGGGAGGTCCCTCTGATTTTGCACACAAGTTCAAAAAAATGTGGGAGATCCGATAGGGAGAACCTAGATCTCAAAGTTCCCACCAGATATCTTCACAGACTCTCTTACATTTCCACTAAAGAAAAATTATCTTTGGGATTTCCCTAATTATTCTATCACCACTTACCAGCCCAGTGTGTATGAAACTTACTCCCAGCAGATCAAGACTAGCTCGCAACTGGAAGGATCAGAAACCACACTGGGAGTTGAGGGGAGTTGTTTATTTTAAACAACAAAGCAAAGTATTGAAAGGGAAATGTTTTTTAATTACTAAAGTCTTCATTGACCAGCGTCTTGCAAGGAGCTAAGGAGACTGTTTATTTCCAACTTTGAAATTGCATAAAATGGAAACTAACTAGCAACTAGTATTCTACTTTGCAAAAACTGAAATCTAATCTAGATTGAGGTTTTTTTTTAACTTTAAAGTTGGTTGTGAGTTTGTTTGAGAACTTAAATCAAAAGGACAAATTGAAGCAAACTAACACACAAGATCCCAAAAACACAACACACACCCCCCACCCAGGGGGAAAAGCAAAGTGAGGCCTCCTTTGGCTCACTGATTTTATCATC
>ML834986.1:68303-79537 GCA_009831015.1 Picea engelmannii
CAGTCGACCATCAAACCGGTAAAACCGGTCGGTTACGATTCCAGTTCACCGGTTTTTAAAACAAGGGTTGTGACTACTATCTCACATTCATTGATGACCACTCCAGGAAGACCTGGATCTATTTCCTGAAGACCAAGAGTCAGGTCTTCATGAGGTTCTAAGAGTTCAAAGCTCTTGTGGAGAACCAGACAGGAAAGAGGATCAAGGTCTTGCAGTCAGATAACGGAGGTGAGAATTCGTCCAGTGAGTTTGTAGACTTTTGTGAACAGGGTTGCTGAGAGGAAGAACAAGGCGAGTACAAGTGCAGCGACATCTATGTTGCATGATCAGAGTTTGCCTCTATACCTATGGGAAGAGGCAAGTGCTATTGTAGTTTACCTGCAGAACCGAAGCCCCCACAGGATTTTGAGGAAGATGACTCATGAGGAGGCCTTCACTGGTAGGAGGCCCGATGTCGAGCACATCAGGATTTTTGGTTGCTTGACTTATTCTCTTGTCCTCTCAGAGAGGAGGAAAAAGCTAGACCCCGCAACCTAACAAGGGATTCTAGTTGGATACTCAGAGGTTCTCCAAAGCCTACCGGATTTACATTCCATCAGCACGGAGAGTGGTGGTGAGCAGAGATGTTAGATTTGAGAAGAGTAGGGCTTTTCAGAGATCTCTTGAGTCGAGAGTCAGTGTTGAGGATGATAGATAGGCACAGATTGACGTCTTAGAAGGACCACAGCCTTAGGTTTCTGATACACCAGTTTCAAGGGTGACAGGGTCACCTTGCACAGCTTCAAGTTCACAGTCACAGGGAGTTCAGGCAGAGGGTGCAGAGGCTTCAGGATCTCAGAGTGTCGAGACTAGGCCTGAGGTAGATACTCTTGGTCAAGGAGATCTTACTTCTCCTTTGACTACTTAAGGGAAGCGAAAACCAAAATGGTTTCAGGAGACCCTGCAGGAAGCCAAGGAGAACGTAGGAGAGCCCAAGAGACAATTCAGAGAGAGCAAAGCACCAGTAAGACTTGGGTCCTATTTGCCTATGGTGACGAGTATCTTAGATACAGAGCCACAGACATTGGCACAGGCAGTTGACCAGCAGGTTTAGCGAGAGGCCATGCTGGAGGAGTATGACTCCATTATGTGCAATGATGTTTGGGAGGTGGTTTTGAGGCCAGCGAGGAAGTCAGTTGTGACTTCCAGGTGGTTTTACAAAACCAAGTATGTTGCAGATGGCAGCATAGAGAAACACAAGGCCCGATTTGTGGCGCGAGGATTCTCTCAAGTAGACAGAGTCTATTATGATGAGACTTTTGCACCAATTGCAAGATACACCTCGATCAGGAGTATTATTGCCATAGCGGCGGAGATGAGTTGGAGGATACATCAGATGGATGTAAAGACCGCATTTTGGAGGATACATCAGTTGAAGGTGTACATTGAGTAGCATGGGGGTTTGAGGTGAGTGAGAGAGAGTCTCACGTGTGCCTTTTGAGAAAGGCACTATATGGTCTAAAGCAAGCTCCCAGAGCTTGGTATTCACGCATTGATACATACTTGCTTCAGATGGGTTTTGAGAAGCGCGATGCTTATCCTAACCTCTATTACATCATCAAAGGTGAGGACATGCTCATTCTCATTTTGTATGTGGATGACTTGTTCATCACAGGTGTTGAGGATCTCATAGTTGAATGCCAGTTGGGACTTGCATCAGAGTTTGAGATGAGTGGCATCGGTTTGATACACTATTTTCTGGGTATGGAGGTATGGTAGGAGGAGGGTCACATCTTCCTTGGACAGGGGAAGTATGTTGCAAATATTTTGAGTAGGTTTCAGATGGACGACTGCAGGCCTATGTCTACTCCCATGGTCACCAACTGGAAGAAGCTTAGCGCTTCAAATTCCTAGTCGATGGATGTTGTTACAGTTTATAGACAGTTGATTGGTTCATTGATGTATCTGGTCAACACTCGACTAGATATTTGTTTTGTCGTGAACACTCTAAGCCAACATATGGTAGAGTCGAGGAGTGTTCACTGGTTAGGGGCAAAACATGTGTTGAGGTACATTGCAGGGTCAGTTGATTATGGCTTGGACTATATGAGAGGTGATGGAGTCAGTTTGGTTGGCTACACAGACTCAAACTAGGCAGTATGTGCAACTGACAGGAAGAGCAGTTGAGGGTGTTGTTTTTGGTTAGGGTCGACTTGTTTCCTGGTACAGCCGAAAACAGAAGTCAGTTGCTTTGAGTTCCGTCGAGGCAGATTATATGGTGGCCAGTCAGGCCATTTGGCTTTGTAAGATGCTAGTAGGATTATTTGGTTAGGAGTTGCCTCCGACCGTCATTCACTGCGATAATCAGAGTTGTATCAAATGCTATGAGAATCCAGTTTTCCATGACCGGTCGAAGCATATAGAAATGAGATACCACTTCATTAGAGATTGGGTTCAGAGAGGAGCAGTACAGTTACAGTATATATTGACTGACAAGCAGATTGTTGATATTCTCACCAAGGTTCGGCCCTGCCATGGGGCAAACATGTCTACTTCAGAGACAAGATGGGCTTGGTGAGAAACACTTTCCTCGGTAAGAGGGAGTGTTGAGATTTGTGTACCAAGGGAAGTGATCCTCTTGTGGTTGTGGGTCTCTAACCACAAGAGGGAAATATTTGACCCATTGTGCCTTATACTTTGTCTAATTTCACTTTGACATTTTCCTAAGTCAAAGGGTGAAATTTGTCACTTGAGTGAAAAGTGATTGTTAATTCACATTGTGGGTGAATTGAGGGATATAAAGTGAACTATGGAAACTTAACCCAAAGTGGGTTTTGAGTTGACATTCTTTTTGAGAGATCTCAACCATGGTTTAGATATGGCTTGGAGAGATCCTAGCCATTGATCTTTTAGGTTTCCTTATGATTCTATAAGAAGGGTGCATAGGGAAAAGGGAGGATTATTCACTCTTATGTTCACTTGGAGAGGAAGAGTAGAGCTATGGAGATGAGGATGGAAGCATTGGATGAGGGTTTCAAGGGCGCCTCCTTCCATGGAGGGCTCTAAGAGGCTTTGGCTTCCATTGTTTAGTGGTGTTGATGATTGCTTGGAGGAGGGCGCACTGATAGCAAGGAGGACTTGCACTTGTCAGATTTCCTTGAGGAGGGCTTTGTTTGAGAGGTAACACACAAGGTCAGACTTGTGTGGAAAGGCTTCTTCATCAGAGCTTCAAGCAGCAAGGGCACAAGCGTTCAGTGGGATTGAGCAACAAGGGAGAAGGGCGCACCATGCTTGGGTGCATCTACCTTCAGGAACTTGTATAGCATCTTGAGAGGGGTTGCCATTGTATCAGGTTCTTTTGTTCCATGTACTTGTTGTAACTCACATTCTTTACATCACATATATAAACTTATAATCCAAACTGGTTTTCCCTGGGGGGGTTTTATCCAGGGTCATGTTGATCAAAAATACCTATGTTCATTTTCATGCATGCTAGAGTTTAGAACAGCATTATTTCAACTGTAAAGATCTTGAGGTGTGTTACATATTTAAGGCTTGCATGTACTAACCAATTGGCTACAAAAACTACATGTTAGAGCACCTTAAAAGGCTATGTAACCGTAACAAAACAGCAGTAAAGTTCCTAAACAGTTTGTTGTTATAAAACAGCAGCAAAAAAAGTTGACAGCAGAAACTTAGAGCAACTTGAGCTCAAAGACAAACCTAGTTGGCAACCTGTTAGGACCTCAGAAAATCTTCAAGGGGCGCACTTGGAGTTTAGGGCGCAAGCTTTCTCGGAGCTTTCATGGAGGGCTCACCTTCTTAAGAGAAGAAGGTCGCATGGTATGGAGAGAGAGCAAGGGCACATCCTGTGAGGTGGTTTGTAGAGGGGCGCATAGGTGAGGTGTTAATGGTGCCAAGGAGCTTGGAGGCCCTAGCTTGAATGAGGGAGGCGCACTTGTGTTAGAGTGGGAAAATACCAAGCTAGGGGTGCATTTCTAGGAGGAGGTGTGCAAGAGAGGAGTAGGGGCACAAACCCTTGTGTGAGAGGTCGCACTTGAGGCTAAGTGTGCACAAGCAAAGGGAAAGAGGGCGCTACTACTCATTGTTAGCTATTTATAAGTGGGCAATGTTATCCCCTAGCCTAGGGATAACTAAGGAGATCACGTCTCGAGACCCACATGTCCTAGACATGGAGTATCAAGAGCCAAACTACTTGCGCATGGCCCCGAAGGGCCCCTATTTTCTTCAGTGCAGTCCATGTATCACCAACAGCAGTATCCATCACACCAGCCTGGTCCTAAAGTCGTAGTGATTCTTGCTCCATGAGGTAATGAGTCTGAGCATCATAGTATGTATCACTCTGATTTTTGAAGCACTTGAACATGTTGTATTGAATCCTTCTTCATTTCATGATGTTTGCTTGGAAATTATGCTCTTTGCTTCGTTCATACTTGGAAGGGTGACACAGTGCCCTAGTAAGTTGATTTCCCTTTAGGATGGGTTGCTACTGAGTGGACCTGTGAAAAGTCATCACTCGTTCCCTCCATACTTATCACTTTCCATCTACATTTCTTCCATCTCCCCTATCCTTGTTTGGGCATTGGGATTGACTACACTAGGAAGGGTTGTACCTTACCTCGTGGGAAGAAGGGGCTAAAGGCCTAGAGAGTAAAAGTAGTTGGCAAGAGTTAAAAGCCAATTTTCAAACCTTCGAGATGCTTCGCCCAGGGATCCCCGAGAAAGCAGTGAAAAGCTTCTCAGTAAGAAAAGGGGACCCACAAGATAACATAAACATTCAAGGTACTAGTTGAAGGATAGGAGGTCTCATCACGAGCCGGCCTATTATGACCATGGGCATGTAGCGGTATGACATTACCACCTATCTGGTCACCAAATCAGGGTAGTGGCTCTTGGTGGCATAGCCAAGAGAAAGGGGGTCTCATCATGAGCCAGCCTTCTCATTTCCGTGAAATGTTTGTGGATAACGTTGTCACCTCTGGTCATCAAGCTAGGATAGTGGCCCTCGACTTTTTCCTTGAAGCACAAGAGCAAAAAATCAAAAGAAATAAAGCTAAGAATAGAAGGCAATGAATGGGCTAGGAAACAATTGCATTCATGACAAGGTGCATCTCGCTCTCCACAAAGGCACCCACAGGTAAGACTCTACATTTCCCTATTATCACATGCACCCCATACCCAAATACTTACCCCATGCCACCTCATACACTTACATGACTTGGACTAGATCCCACCTGGGAAACACCCCAAACTTGAGAAACATTAGCCCAATAGGACACCYTRAGACCCTCTCCAAAACTAAMTTGTCAAATTGCATAACGTCTTTGAGCATTTGTTTGGGGTTAAGGGGGGTTTGATGCACATGTTTGGGTAATTTAATTATTGGATGTGATTCACATGCTATGATCCTTGTGACTTATGAACCCCAGGASGGCTTACTTGTTGTTCYTGCAGGACCTTACCCAGTGGACAGGTACATTGAAGGATAGGACCATAAAGAAGGAAGTCGTTGCCTTTGGAGGCACTCTGGCAGGCCTTAGACGGRCGAGCCCTACCTTCATTCACTTGGACGATGGCCTTGGGAGGCCTAGAGACCATCCATCTAGCCCATGACGTCATATTGGAGGGGCTAGGGCTTCATGCAGTGATGCCCCAGTGAAAKAAGGGAATTTGCACAATGTTCTAGCAGYAGATGGAATTAAATTGTCTTTCAAAAAAGCTAMGGAAGGAAAGTACGCTAGGGCATACAAGTGCCTACTCTCTAGCAAAACCTCCCTTAAAGGGTTAAATGTTTGAGGCCTTGAAGTACCAACACCTCTTGCATTTACTTCTTCCCTTAATTAAATATTATCATTATTTTATGTCCCAAGTGATATTGTTACTGTTCTTGACTCCATAAACCCCTAAAAGGCACCGATTTCTACACTCTTGTGGATGAATGAGACCAATCAAACTTTCAAAACATTTTCTTAAAACTCTCACTAACACAAACAGCCATACTATTGGTGCTATAATTGCTGCTACAGACTTTATTTAGCAGCCCTAATCAGCATACTAACCTCTAAAACTAACCCATAAATTTGCACTAGCCTAGGGGCTATCATCCCAAGGCTCTAGCTTTCCCTTTGCTATTGTTCTAAGTGCATAATTCTGACGTTGTTGAAGGTTGTTGCTGCTGTTGTAACTATTGTTACAACCATCATTGCAGCCCCTTAACAGCCCTCAAACTGTCTATAAAACTACCCAGCACTTGTACTAGGCAAACTACTATCATTATATGCTAAAGTGTTTGTTTAATTGCCTAATTTAAGTACTTTCTGAAGTGGTTTTGCTGCTGTCATCATCATTTATCTTCTTGTTGTTACAAGTGTTTTGACAGCCTATTGAAGTCATTTATTGACTTATTTTAATCTTGAAATTGTAGGTGACAAAGTACTATCAAATTGCAAAGTCTTTATATCATTTTTTGTCGTCATAACTTGCAATTTCTGGACATACTGCTGCTGCTATACATTCTATCATTTGTCTATACATAAGAGTGTTTTAGTAGCATATTGCCATTTTTGTTGAATTTTCACTAGTCTAGGCTCAAGCATGAAGTTTATTCCAATTTTAGCATTTTACTTCAACCATAGACAATTGCAGTTACACCATAAACAATTTGCTGCAGTAGCCAAGATCACAAGAAAAAATACCATGCAAAAGTACACAAGAAGTATCCTGGGAAACCCTTCTCAACAAGGGAAGAAAACCCAGCCAATCCTTTGCTATGTTCTTCAAGAGAAAGACCTCCCACACCATAAACTTAGCACACAAAAGGGTGCTCACAAAACCAAGAAGACTAGCTCCCAAGAGAGGTGCGCACTTCAGCCCTAAAACAAGTACTTGCTGAAATTTCCAAACTTACATGTGTGTTGTGTTTCCTCAATGGGGAAATTACCTTTATTTATATTAGACTGGACACATCAAAAGTAGTGTCTATTGGCTTAACAGGGCCGACCTCAATAACTCAAAACATAATTAATAATTACCAGATTAATTATCTTTTACAATAATTATCTTTCACTTTATGGTGGGGCTGACTTGTACCCTTTACATCACAATTAGGGTTACAAGTAAGTCTGACTCTTAGACAATATAGCAAGGGATCTCATACACCCAATAGTGCTCAACCACGAGGGGCACGTCCACCTATGCTCAGCCACAGGGATGTCCAAGTCAACAGATCTCTATCTCACTGTGTCTCACAGAAGAATCATCAGGATACACACTCACTAGTGCTCAGCCACTAGGATCATGTCCACCTGTGATCAGCCACAGGAACGTCCTACTCAACAGATCTTTATCTCATTGAGTCTCACAAGAGAATCATCTAGAGTATCACATCATCTCAACTCTTTGCACCGAGGAGAACAGTCAACCCATCACATGGGCTCCTTCACCCTTCATAGGGGTACACATCATTTCTTCTCAAACGATACACCTGTTGAGTTTTCACTATGGTTTAGCTCAAGTATGAGGTTTAATTATTTTTATCATTAGCATGAATTGAACCATAACTATTGCAGCAATACATTAGCTAACTGCAGTAAACCAAAATCACAAGAAGAATAACCATGCACAAGAACACAAGAAGTATCCTGGGAAACCCTTCTCAACAAGGGAAGAAAACCCAGCCAATCCTTTGTTATATTCTTTAAGAGAAAGACCTCTCACACCGTCACCAAACCTAGCACACAAGAGGGTGCTTCAGTTCTCATAATTTCAGACTTCAACTTCTAAAATCATGAGATGACTTATCATATGTGTGTTTCCTCAATGGGGATTCACCTTTATTTATACAAGACTTATCACATCAAATGATGTGTCTATTGGCACAATAGGGTCGACCTCAATAACTCAGAATATAATTAATAATTACAATATTAATTATCTTTTACATTAATTATCTTTCACTTTATGGTGGGGCCGACCTGTACCCTTTACATCACAATTAGGGTTACATGTAAGTATGACTCTTAGACAATATAGCAAGGGATCTTACACACCCACTAGTGCTCAGCCACTAGGGGGCACATCCACCTGTGCTCAGCCACAGGGATGTCCAAGTCAACACATCTCTATCTCACTGTGTCTCACAAGAGAATCATCAGGACACACACTCACTAGTGCTCAGCCACTAGGATCACATCCACCTGTGCTCAGCCACAGGGACGTCCTACTCAACGGATCTCTATCTCACTCAGTCTCACAGGAGAATCATCTGGAGTATCACATCATCGCAACTCTCTGCACAAAGGAGAACAGTAAACCCATCACATGGGTTCCTTCACCCCTCACAGGGGTACACGTCGTTTTATCTCAAACAATACACACATCTCAGGGGCACACAGCGTTTCATCTCCGTCTCAGAGAGAACGACACACCTAGCTCATGGGCATTTTCCCTACACAGGGGCACACAGTGTTCCATCTCCGTCTCAGAGAGGAACTACATACCCATCTCATGCGCTTCCTCACCCCACACAAGGGCACACAACGTTCCATCTCTGTCTCAGAGAGGAACACACCCATCTCATGGGCACACCCAATTCATGGGCTCTCTCACAAGTCGACTCACTCGGTCTGTGTCCTGGAGGATGTCTCACGCATCTGTAATCATCAACAACACCCATCTCATGGGCATCTTCCCTTCTCAGGGACACACAGCATTTCATCTTCGTCTTAGAGAGAACGACACACCCAGCTCATGAGCATCTTCCCTACACAGGGGCACACAATGTTCCATCTCCGTCTCAGAGAGGAACTACACACCCATCTCATGGGCTCTCTCTCAATCTGAGTCACTCAATCTGTGTCCTCGAGGATGTCTCACACAGCTGTAATCATCAACACTCCCTCTCAGCTAGGGAGGCATTCTCCACCAGGCCAAGTCTCTCACGAAGTACTCGAACTTCGTCTTGGTTGTAATCATCAACACTCCCTCTCAGCTAGGGAGGTATTCTCCACCAGGCCAAGTCTCTCACGAAGTACTCGAACTTCGCCATGGCTGTAATCATCAACACTCCCTCTCGACTAGGGAGGTATTCTCCACCAGACCAAGTCTCTCACGGAAGTACTCAAACTTCGTCTTGGCAAGCGATTTCGTGAAGATATCTGCAATCTGCCCATGGGTAGGAAGGCACTGCACATGTACTTATTTCCTCTGCACCATGTCTCTGATATAATGATATTTTATTTGAATGTGTTCGATCTATCATGAAACACTGGGTTCTCAGAGAGCTTCACACAGCTTTGGTTATCACAATGAATAATGGTAGGATCCATCTCATGATCAAATAAATATGTCAGAAGCTTGCGAACTCAAGACCACAGAGCTCTGTTTCCTACTGCACCAGGAAACCATGGCAGACCCCAAGGTAAAGCAAAAACCAGCGGTGCTCTTTCGATCCACTGCGCTCCCTGCCCAATCTGCATCGGCATATCCCTACAAACTCAAGTCTACACAGGAGGCATATCTCAGGCCATATCTAATTGTGCCTCGTAGGTATCTCAATACATGTTTCACTGCTATCCAGTGAGTCTGTCTCGGCTAACTCATGAACTGACTAAGTACATTCACTACATAGCATATATCAGGTCTGGTGTTAACCAGATACATCAGTGATCCAATCAGTTGTCGATACAAGTGTGGATCAATCTCGCCTAAATCAACATCATTCATTTTCTTCAAATGCATCACCATTGTTGTAGGCATGGATTTGCATTCTGTCATATCGAACTTCTTCAACATCTCCACTGTATATTTTCCTTGACTCAAGAAAATCTCATCAGTCCTTTGCCATACTTCTAGTCCCAAGAAGTAGTGCATCATACCTAGATCTTTCATCTCGAATTTAGCAGTCAACGCTTGCTTGCATTCAGCAATGAGTCTCTCTGAACCGGTGAGGAATAAGTCATCCACATATATGACCAAGATTAAGCACTCATTGCCAACAATGTGATAATAAAGGTTTGAATCAGCAGCACTCTTGTTGAAGCCCAAACTCATCAAGAATCCATCCATTTTCTCATACCAAGCACGAGGTGCTTGCTTTAGTCCATACAGGGCTTTCTTCAACCTGCACACATGAGATTTCTCGTTGTGTATTACAAATCCTTCTAGTTGCTCAATATAAGCTTCTTCCTCAATCTCACCATTGAGAAAGGTTGTCTTTACATCCGTATGATGTAGTTTCCAACCCATGGATGCAGCTAGTGCAATGATAGTATGGATGCAAGTGTATCGAGCTACTGAAGCAAATGTCTCATCATAGTCAACTCCCTCTACTTGTGAGAATCCTCTAGCTACAAATCTCACTTTGTATTTCTCGATACTTCCATCAGCTACATGTTAGATCTTATAGATCCACTTGGAAGTCACTACAGACTTCCCTTCTGGTCTCGAAATGATATCCCATACATCATTCTTCAAGATAGACTGATATTCTTCTGCCATGGCATCTTGCCATAGTTATTCACTTGTTGCTTCTCCATGACAAGAAGGCTCAGAATCAATGATGTGGCTCATGGCTGAAAGGTAGCTCGAAAATATCTTTGGTCTCTTTCTCTCTCAGGATGTGCCTTGAGGGGTTGTATGTCCCTCTGCCTCTTGCAGAGTTTGTCGAGCCCAGGCAAGCCTTTTATGCCCTACTGCAATATCTCTGGGCATATCAACTGGAACAACTAGATCAGCTGGAACAACTAGATCCACTGAAATAATGTTTGTCTCCCTCTAAATTGCTGAAGGAGGGGAAGGTATTGTCTCACTGTCAATCTCCATCTAAGATTCTTTGGATATTTGAAAGGCTATCTCTTCTTCGAAGGTAACATCTCTACTTATCTCAATTTGTCTTTGAGCAGGGATGTAGATCCGATATGCCTTCGAAGATTCATTGTATCCCACAAATGTACCCTTTCTCCCTAAAGAGTCTAGCTTGGATCTCTTCTCTTTGGGTACATGAAATATACTAGGCACCCAAATATCCTGAAGTGTCCAATCTCAGGCTTCACTCCAGTGAAGGCTTCTTTTAGAATTATGTTGAGAGCTCCTGTTTTGAACATATATTGTTGTCATACATGCTTCTTCCCACAGTCATAGGTAGACTCAGATTATGTATCAATTCTTTAGTTGCCTCAATGATAGTTTTGTTCTTCCTCTCTGCAACCCCACTTTGCTGAGGGTTGTAAGGAACT
>ML834986.1:81388-91641 GCA_009831015.1 Picea engelmannii
CTTGCTGAAATTTCCAAACTTACATGTGTGTTGAGTTTCCTCAATGGGGAAACCACCTTTATTTATATTAGACAGGACACATCAAAAGTGGTGTCTATTGGCACAACAGGGCCGACCTCGATAACTCAAAATATAATTAATAACTACCATATCAATTATCTTTTACATTAATTATCTTTCATTTTATGGTGGGGTCAGCCTGTACCCTTTACATCACAATTAGGGTTACAGGTAAGTCTGACTCTTAGACAATATAGCAAGGGATCTCATACACCCACTAGTGCTCAGCCACTAGGGGGCATATCCACTTGTGCTCAGCCACAGGGATGTCCAAGTCAACAGATCTCTATCTCACTACGTCTCACAGGAGAATCATCAGGATACACACTCACTAGTGCTCATCCATTTGGATCACGTCCACTTGTGCTCAGCCACAGGAACGTCCTACTCAACAGATCTCTATCTCACTCAGTCTCACAGGAGAATCATCTAGAGTATCACATCATCTCAACTCTCTGCACAGAGGAGAACAGTCAACCCATCATATGGGCTCCTTCACCCCTCACAGGGGTACACTTCGTTTCATCTCAAACGATACACCCATCTCATGGGCATCTTCCCTTCTCAGGGGCACACAGTGTTTCATCTCTGTCTCAGAGAGAACGACACACCCAGCTCATGGGCATCTTCCCTACACAGGGGCACACAACGTTCTATCTCCATCTCAGAGAAGAACTACACACCCATCTCATGGGCACACCCAACTCATGGGCTCTCTCTTAGGCCGACTCACTCAGTCTGTGTCCTAGAGGATGTCTCACGCAGTTGTAATCATGAACAATTTTGAAGTCATTAATTTGAAACATTAATATCATTGGTTATTCCTAATGTTTGTTGTTTCATTGGTAAAGGGCAGGTACCATTCACCTTGAACTTCTCCTTGACCCTCTAAACCATACCAAGTGACTTCTTTTGAGTGACCTAGAGAGAGGGGGGTTTTACCGTTGTCTTATCTCCCTTCATCAACCAACTAGGTCTTGGTATGTCTCCCTTGGAGTGAGTTTCTTCTCCTCCTAAATAGAAAGAGGTATCCTATTGAGGTGACAGTGATAGGACTACCTCAATGTTACGTCAATCTAGGCGTACTTGCCTTTAGGCTTTGGGCAAGTATAGATTGTGCGATAACAGGCAAGTCAAGGCAATGGCAAAGCAAGGGCTAAAGCTAGGCAAGGCAAGTGGAAGAGGCACACCAAGGCAAAGGGTGCACTCTTCTAAGGCTAGCAGGCACAAAGAAATTAATAACTCCAAAGCATCTCGAGAGGAGTTGCTATTGTATCAGGTTCTTTGGTTGTATTTCTCTGTAGTAGCTCTTACTTTGAGATCTCCATATATATATCATATCGCTCTAACTGGTTTTCCCCATGGGGTTTTTTTCCAGGGTTATGTTGACCAAAAACTACATGTGTACATTTGTCATGTTTGCTTAGCATTTTAGTGGTAGGTTGTTAAAGATCCTAAGATGGTATTTAATGTTTTGAGTTATATGCATGTGCTAATATTTATGGAAGCCTAAACCATACATTTAACCCATGCAAGAGTCTCAAATGGGCATCAAATCACATGACTAAAGGCAGTTTTTCAGGGCAGAAATATCAGACTTAGTGGCTGTCCCAAAACAGTGAGTAAAACAATTTGATAAACCTTGAAAATAGTGCCCAACAGCAGGTCAAAGACAGACCTCTGTTGGCAGCCTTTGGTGCCTCGAAAATCTTCAGTAACTACCACAGTATCTATTTGGCTTCACAGCTCCAAGTAGAAAGTGGCTTTCATCACAACATAGCTAGAGAAATAAGTGTTTATTCTTCACAAACCCATTGTGTCAGCATTTTCTAGCAAGCTTACATTTTGTTATGGTGCTTGGCGGCAGGATACAATAACAATCAATGTGGAAGATTCTACCTTGACAGTGTCGTTTACACCTATGTTACAAGGTTCACCAAACTCCAACCTTGAGGTTCAAAATTTGGCGAACCTAAAAAAGATTAAGGTTCGTCGAACCTCATGGTCGTTGACTAAGTCCACAACTCAAGCTTGTAACCTCATGTCACGACTCTGTTAAGAATTAGAGCACAAGCAAGACAAGACAAGAAATGGTGTAAAAAGCTTTATGCCATTGTATTGCCCCTTGAATTGATCTTATGATATGAATTTATAGTACATGGATTGAACCACTTCTAGATATAGATCTCATTAATAACTCATCAATGGACCATGACAACACCTCATCAACAAATAAGGTTTACAACTCATATCAATGTGGTCTCGGAATTTTTGATTGTCTATGGACTCAGTCTAACATTCCCCACCTCAATCACAAGTTTGAATAATTGTACCAACAACAAAACAATAACTGCCATTATCTTCAGTATTCAATCTAAAACTTCTGAACTGAGCTTCGATGAAGATATGCCTAAAAAACGCTAATATTTGGATCAGTGTTGCAAACATCGGCATCGGCAAAATATCGTCGAGGGTCCGAAAATGACAATATCGACAACATCGGGGAAACTATCAGAAAATATCGGAAAATGTCGTAAGAATGAAAAACAATGTTGTAAGAATGAAAATATCAGAAAATATCGCCGACCCTGGTTTTGAAGATAATATCTCCAACAACACGATATTATTGAGATGTTGGTAACACTGATTTGGATGTTGAATAGTTCATTTAGAAGTGAACAACTGCCATATCTGAAGATTCCCATTCTTTTGATTAGCATCCCAATAGTTGATTGATTTGATAAGACCAATTGCTATGATGGAATTCCCAAATGTTGATTGATTTTATGACTAATGGGACTTCGAATCTTGAAAACTAACTATCATCATTGATATCCGATATTCCCCCCTGTCAGGGGCAAGGTGAGAAGTTTGTTGAAATTTGTTAAAATCGATTGATAGGATCCAAGCTTGAGCTTTGGATTCTTATGTTCTTCAATGATTCATAGTTGAAGGGATCCAAGCTTGAGCTTTGGATTCTTCCATTTTGATTTGAATAATGTGGTGGTTTTGGTTTACCACTAACCAATTTGATTTGAATAATGTGGTGGTTATGGTTTACCACTAACCATCTTCACTCCCCCCTAAAGGTGTAAGAGAGTATCTTTTTCATCAATATACTTCCCCCCATCGAGGCGTGGAGAGTACCATCTTTGATTCATGTTTTACTTTCAAAAAACATATAGAATTGAATCTTGATCATCACCAAAATCATATGGAAGTTGTTTGAAAGCTTTTTATTGTTGTCATGTGTCCATGCAGTTGTGGTTTTACCTCTGTCTTGACTAGACGATAAGATTGATGCAGCTGTTTTGCTTGTTGATTCCATCTCCATGAATTTATCCATCCATAATGAATTGTTTTCTTAACCTTCTTGCGACATTTTTCAGATAGGTGATTTTTCTTCCCACGATGAAGACAAGGATGGAGATTAAAACACTTATTCTCCATGACAATGTTGGAACTTATTAGCAAGATTCTTCACTTCTTCAAGAAATCTTGCACTCACACATTGAGTTGGTTTGGAGTAATCTAAAATATGAAAGGTAACTTCCTTTTCATATCCAAGTCTTATTCTATACTGTTTGTAGCGGATTTCTTCCCAAGATCTAATGATGGGCTTGGAAAGTGTTGAAAACTGATCTCAAACACTTAGTCAATAATAGATTTCAACCTCCTATAGCTATTCACAAATAAGGCAATGGAACCACATGCATTTTACTAGAACTATGAGCGGAAATACATCTGATTAAGTAATCTGAAAATATAGCAGCGGAAATAACAATGAACAGTAGACAAAATCATCACATTTGACACAACGAATTTATGGGCAATGCCCCTGGAAAAACCGACAAGGGGAAAACCAGTCAAGGAGATTCTTCTTATTGAGCTAAGAGGAAATTTTCTGAGTTTACAACAACAACAGTATCAGCATTAAATACACAGCAATAATCTGGTAAACAGTGCCAACATACCACCTCGAAATCTATGCCAAATACCCTCAAAAAATTAACTTGATTTCTGCCTCAAAATTCGTGCCCATATTTATGTTGTATGACTGTACGGTACGGCCCTCTTCTGGCAACAGACAAGCCCTCAAATTCTATGCACAGTAAATGTACCTTGTTGTACGAATTTATGTCTAATAGTGCCTTGAAAATCATGCCTATCTTCAGCTAAAAGGCTGCCTCAATTTGAGTGTCCAACACTAGTTGTACATCCCAGCAAATTCATATTGTATAGCTCTCCTTTAATGTTGTACGGATCTGTATTAAATGTTGAGCTTCTGCATTGGGATGTGTGCCTATCCTTTCCTTGAGATGCATGCCCTTCCTCCTTGATGTTACTCTTCCCTCCAGCTCAAGCACTCTCTTAGAAATTGTGTCTCTTCAACTTCCATCCAATCTCTCCTCAAAAGTACACCCCCAATTCTCTCTCAAGCTCCTTTTATGCATCTTTAATGTGTAACTGCCCTAACCCTTGGTCTTCCAAAGAGATGAACAGTCAAGATTAGATCTTGCCCTCTTGAGATCAACGGCCACGACTTAATTGTCCATTGAGTTTACTTAAATCACTTAAGTGACCCAAAAATCATAAAGTCACTTTTACCCATTAATTAATAAAAGGCTCAACTTGACTTTATAAAATCACTTTATAAAGTCATTTTATAAAGTGACTTTATAAAGTCACTTAAGAAAGAAATGTGCTCGGTCTCTTCTACATGTTGGGGCCGCCAATGTAGAGGTACCTTCGAGCTACCAAAATCTAACACTGTCTCTTAGCGAGGGAGGTAAGTCTGGAGCCTCCACCAAGATCTGTCTCTAACCCCATCATGTCCTCTGTTGTTGTAGCCGCACCCACTGCACTGGAAGCCTTTGCTCCCTTTGAACTCGAAGCATCTCCAGCTACCTGCACTGAAATCTGATCAAGAGACATACTCATCTAAGGTCTTCTCTCTGAAGCCTCAACACTGTTGTTGAGGAAAAGGTATGGAATACCTTACTCAATCATTTGCAGATCTTGCTTGGCTAAGACAAGATAGTTGAGAATGTCACCTGCGATTTATAGCCTCAAAACTTTCACTCAATCCACAAGTATCAATTACAAAGGATCAAGGCTGATTTTATGATTTATATTTGTAACAATGTAAACATAAAAATTCAAACAAAGCTAGTTGAATGTATACAGATTTAACATTAAAGTAAACATGGGGACAAAAGCGAAAAGGAAGAACCAAGTCATGAAACACATGTATGACACAGAACAATAATCTGATTTTATTTCATTCTGAGATACAAAACTGTATTTCTCTTTTACAAACCCCTGCAAGGGTATGGACCAAAGTCAGATTTAGAAGTCTTCGATGGGCACCATACAAAAAGACCCCGACGGTGAAATAAAACAAAAACTAATGATTTGGATCAGCTTGCCACAAAATGTTGCCACTTGACTCTGCAAGATATTATTTATCAGCCATAAAAATTAATTCATAAACCAACAAGAATACACAAACTATCAAAGATAAATCAAACACCTTTAAAACAAGCTGTTGAAATGTATGATTCAATTTTGAATCCTGTTGCCTTCAATAAGACCATGTTGTCATCAAGAGGATTAGACTTTCAAGTAAACTCACAAATGAATGAAAACGGAAGCTATCTCACTAACTTGAGAGCAAACCTTAGTGTTGTAGTTCCCCTTCTATTCTCCCCTTGTCTCTTCCTCTCATTGAAACTTTTTTCTTTCTTAATAAGTTGAGGTGGTTCAACTATTTTCTTTAGTTAAGTCAAATTCACTTAACTAATTAGTTTGGGAAGAAATAATTAATAATAATATATAAATAAGGGTCTAATTAATAATAACTAAATGGAGTAGAAGATGGGATGGAGGTCTTGGTGAAAGATGGCTCTGCGGTGTCAGGGGCTCTGTGGCCCGCACCTTGCGATCACATACTACCCCATAACATGACTGCAGGCTTGAACCCACCCACCAAATATTAGCTTTTTCCCCCAACTGGTGAATAGTCTTGGCGCAAAGGTGAAGTTGACCTATAAACTGGATGGGAGATCTTATGGCTACCTATGAGGAAGAGGTTGATTACTCACCAGATCCGGGTGAGCTGCTTTCCTCGATGGGGACAGCTGGCAGCCCAACAACTCCCGCTCGAATACAGTTGTCCACAACAAACCCCCTGGGAACTCTGTTGCCTTCAACGTCTCCTCTGGATCCCCAGAATGACTTATTCTCATAGCTCTCTGGGGTAACAGGCTTCTTCCCAGCTTCTGCTTCAGGATCTTCTTCCTGGCTAGGACGAGAACCTTGGGGAAGTGGACTCTTGGTGTCGGTGGCTCTCACAACTTCCGGCTACGATACTGCCTCAATCCCTAGTTACGCACACCCCTCACTGGCCTTCGAAGGCTCTTTCTCTCCTGTCCACTGCAACTTCTTCTCTACGAAATCCCCAACTGCAGTCTCTAGGTCGTTCCCGGACCTCACAGTAACCTCGACGACTAGCCCTGGGTTGGGGGAACTAGGGGTTTACCCTGAGCTTTTGCAGGAAGTGACCTATGAAGACCTAAACCTAGGGTTCGTACACGCTCATGCGTTGGGTCAAGAACGTTCTACCGACTGCTACTTCCCCTTTGTGGATCATGGTTTCTCCCTAGGTTATACTTCTGCGGAGCCAGAGAGAGGCTTTGTTGCTGCAAACCTGCACCCCTACAACCCAAACGGCTGGGATATAGGTCAAAGCGGGGTTCTAGGCCGAAGTGTCCCCTTCGATTCGGATCTCAAAGTGCAAGATGCCACAAGGCCGAGACGAAGAAATCGAAACAAATGCTTAGGTTCATCTAAAGCAGACCCTAACTTCATCCTAGGAAAAGATCTTTCTATGGTCGGGGTATTAGCAATGGCAGACAAAACACTAGTCGGAAAAGCATACGGCCGACAATTAAGCAAAAAAACTTTGAGAGCCTAGGCCGCAACAAACTGGGGTGCAAACTCCCTTTCTTCGCCCAATATCTTTCACCTCTCCAGAGGCTAGTTTATGATCATCTTCCCTGAGCCCTCACAGGCAATGGTCGTACTCCAAAAAATTTGGCCAATCGACTCTTCCCTGGTTCTAATGAAGCTTTGGAACCCCATCTTTGATGTTGCTAGTGAGCGACTGGACTCCATTTCGATCTGGGTTCGTCTACCAGGGCTCCCCCCGCATCTATGATCAGAAAATTGTTTTCAAGCAATTGGGAATTTTCTGGGGGAGTACCTAACTGCAGATATGGGATTCTTACACACGGGAGAGATGTCGGTGGCAAGAATTCTGGTCTCTCTAAACATCAGGGAAGGGCTACAAGAATTCCACAACCTAACAGATTTGGACGGACAGGGTCCAAATTCTAGATTATAAAGTGACCTTCCGTTGCAAAAGATGCCACAAATATGGACACATTGTTATGGACTACAAAAAATCCATTCGAGGGCGCTCTAGCCACCATTCATCCGAAGCCAGCAGGCCCGCCCGTGGACAATAGGAGACCACTGGGAGTAACTCCTCCTCTTCAGTGTCAAACTCGGTGGGTACACCAGGGTTACCACAATCTAACACTGTCTCTTAGCGAGGGAGGTACTTCTGGAGCCTCCACCAAGATCTGTCCCTAACCCCATCATGTCCTCTGTTGTTGTAGCCGCACCCACTGCATTGGAAGCCTCTGCTCCCTTTGAACTTGAAGCGTCTCCAGCTACCTGCACTGAAATCTGATCAAGAGACATACTCATCCAAGGTCTTCTCTCTGAAGCCTCAACACTGTTGTTGAGGAAAAGGTATGGAATACCTTACTCAATCATTTGCAGATCTTGCTTGGCTAAGACAAGATAGTTGAGAATGTCACCTGCGATTTATAGCCTCAAAACTTTCACTCAATCCACGAGTATCAATTACAAAGGATCAAGGCTGATTTTATGATTTATATATGTAACAATGTAAAAATAAAAATTCAAACAAAGCTAGTTGAGTGTATACAGATTTAACATTAAAGTAAACATGGAGACAAAAGCGAAAAGGAAGAACCAAGTCATGAAATTCACTTAACTAATTAGATTGGGAAGAAATAATTAATAATAATATATAAATAAGGGTCTAATTAATAATAACTAAATGGAGTAGAAGATGAGATGGAGGTCTTGGTGAAAGATGGCTCTGCAGTGTCAGGGGCTCTGTGGCCCGCACCCTGCGGTCACATACTACCCCATAACATGACTGTAGGCTTGAACCCACCCACCAAATATTAGCTTTTTCCCCCAAACCCTCCGGATCCCCTTCTGACACCTCACTCTCTCAAAGAGGTATCAATCAACTGGTGAACAGTCTTGGCGCAAAGGTGAACCTGACCTATAAACGGGATGGGAGATCTTATGGCTACCTATGAGGAAGAGGTTGATTACTCACCAGATCCGAGTGAGCTGCTTTCCTCGATGGGGACAATTGGCAGCCCAACAACTACCGCTCGGATACAGTTGTCCACAACAAACCCCCTGGGAACTATGTTGCCTTCAACGTCTCCTCTGGATCCCCAGAATGACTTATTCTCATAGCTCTCTAGGGTAACAAGCTTCTTCCCAGCTTCTGCTTCAGGATCTTCTTCCTGGCTAGGACGGGAACCTTGGGGAAGTGGACTCTTGGCACCGGTGGCTCTCACAACTTCCAGCTACGATACTGCCTCAATCCCTAGTTGCGCACACCCCTCACTGGCCTTCGAAGGCTCTTTCTCTCCTGTCCACTGCAACTTCTTCTCTATGAAATCTCCAACTGCAGTCTCCGGGTCGTTCCCGGACCCCACGGTAACCTCAACAACTAGCCCTGGGTTGGGGGAACTAGGGGTTTACCCTGAGCTTTTGCAGGAAGTGACCTATGAAGACCTGAACCTAGGGTTCGTACACGCTCATGCGTTGGGTCAAGAACGTTCTATGTACTGCTACTTCCCCTTTGTGGATCATGGTTTCTCCCTAGGTTATACTTCTGCGGAGCCGGAGAGAGGCTTTGTTGCCGCAAACCTGCACCCCTACAACCTAAACGGTTGGGATATAGGTCAAAGCGGGGTTCTAGGCCGAAGTGTCCCCTTCGATTCGGATCTCAAAGTGCAAGATGCCACAAGGCCGAGACGAAGAAATCGAAACAAATGCTTAGGGTCTTCTAAAGTAGACCCTAACTTCATCCTAGGAAAAGATCTTTCTATGGTCGGGGTATTAGCGATGGCAGACAAAACACTAGTCGGAAGAGAATACGGCCGACAATTCAGCGAAAAAACTTTGAGAGCCTGGGCCGCAGCCTATCCTACTTCTAATCCTTTCTATCTGTTTGAGCATACTTAATATAGGGGTTAGGATACTTTCTAAAGGGGTTAGGGTTCGGTTCCCCTGTGATAAGCTTCCAACAATGGGAGATCTAATATACAGTGTTGGTTGAAGCCATATAATTCCTTGCCTTCTCTAGCGTTGAGGAAGTCAGTTCCTCTGCTTGTAAGAAAGTAATATCCCATCCCAAAGCACTCCTTAAAAATGGAAGACTCTAATCCTACATTAGATACTGGTAGTAGTTCTTCCTTTCGGTAGAATGTGTTTCTCCCGCACTGGGGTGCAAACTCCCTTTCTTCGCCCAATATCTTTCACCTCTCCAGAGGCTAGTTTATGATCATCTTCCCTGAGCCCTCACAGGCAATGGTCGTACTCCAAAAAAGTTGGCCAATCGACTCTTCCCTGGTTCTAATGAAGCTTTGGAACCCCATCTTTGATGTTGCTAGTGAGCGACTGGACTCCATTTCGATCTGGGTTCGTCTACCAGGGCTCCCCCCGCATCTATGGTCAGAAAATTGTTTTCAAGCAACTGGGAATTTTTTGGGGGAGTACCTAACTGCAGATATGGGATTCTTACACACGGAAGAGATGTCGGTGGCAAGAATTCTGGTCTCTCTAAACATCAGGGAAGGGCTACAAGAATTCCACAACCTAACAGATTTGGGATGGACAAGGGTCCAAATTCTAGATTATAGAGTGACCTTCCGTTGCAGAAGATGCCACAAATATGGACACATTGTTATGGACTACAAAAAATTCATTCGAGGGCCCTCTAGCCACCATTCATCCGAAGACAGCAGGCCCGCCCGTGGACAACAGGAGACCACCAGGGGTAACTCCTCCTC
>ML834986.1:91681-103221 GCA_009831015.1 Picea engelmannii
CGAAAGCTCGCTCGGAGCGAGTTCGCTCAGGAAGATGGCTAGGAAGCCCGCTTCCGAAATCCAGAAGCTTTGCACCCCGAAGCTCGCTTCCTAAACGCTTCCGCCAAGCTTCCTGAGAAATTTTTTCAAACAATTTATTTATAATAATTTCTACTTATGGTTTATGTTCAATTCAATTTTCTACTTAAGGTTTATATTCATAATTCATTTCTATTTGTGAAAAATTATAAGTGTTGCAGGTTATAGGAAAGCATTAGACAAATTGGTCACGGACGAGGAGGAGTGTGACAAGATACGACAACAATTGAGCCAGTACATGCTTGGCCAAGGTGCCTTTGGGACCAACCATGCCTTAAGAGATCGAGGGAATTTGAGTTCTCTTGCGTGGTGGAACGTTTATGGTGGTGGCGCCATTCTTCTACTCACATCTATGAGATCTGAAAGAGCATCTGCCCTCAGAAAGTTAAACATCAATGATGAGCTATCTAGACTATTCTTCTCAAGCAAGGAAGAATAATTGTCCTGATTTTCTGAGCCTGGACCATTCCCCGCCCTGGTCCATTCCTCCGACACTAAACAAAGTGTAACTTGGAGAGAATGAGTCTGCCCTAAGGAATGTTTGTCCCTGATTGTTGAACCTGACCATTCCCCACCCTAGGCCATTCCTCTGGCACTAAACAAAGTGCAACATGGAGAGAATGAATTTGCCCTAAGGAATGATTGTCCTACACCAACCTCCAAAACGGACCATTCCCCATGTTAACCACAATGGGAAATTGTTGTCAGGTGAGGTGGGCCAGTCTTCTTGAGTAACCCTCAAGAAGAGAGACTGCCCTAGACCACTTCCCATGTTAACCACAATGGGAAGTCGTTGTCTATGGTACATCAACAATCTGGACCATTTTCCGAACTGGAAAATGTATGTCCGTCAGAAATCTCAATCCACTTTCCGAACTGGAAAGAATTTGTTCATCCTGGACCATTTTTCGAACTGAAAGATGACTGTCCATCAATCAATAATACATCAATAAGTCATCTCTTCCTTTTTCAATAAGGAAGTCGTCTCCACGAGCTCCAGCTTGAGTATGCAAACTCTTTCATCTTGGACAAAAGCTTTACCAAAATGTTTGCTTATCTGCTTATCTGCTCATCTGTGGAGATATGTTATTGGAGAACCACTTTCTCCTTTCTGGACTTCATCACGAATAATGTAGTGCTTGATTTCAAATGTACTTCAGCCTAGAACACTGATTTTCTCTGAAGGCTTCATGTAGCTCTGATCAATAAAGTATATCATTGTTGAAAAACTGGAACATATCCATGTGGCTCTTCTTCTGTCATCATGAGATCTGATCTTCTGAGTAATCATCTTGATACGATATCTCTGTTATAGAAAATCTTCACCACTCTTCTGTTGTGCACTGGAGGTTCTCCACCAAGTTCTCTTCTTCCATCTACATACAAGGGTTTCTTTCTAGTATGCTTCAAAGTCTTGAGGTTGATATTCATACGCTCTTTGTTCAATTGCTCTGGAGAACAATCTTTGCTTTCATCTGATATAGAACTCCAACCCATGGATATTGCGGATGATATAAAGACTCATGTAGAGGTATGTCTGGTTTATTGGAACAAGTAATCATCATAGTATTCTCCCTCCATCTGGGAGAACCTCTAGTTCTGGATCTTGCAATGCTTGCATATATACATTGTTCTTCATCACAACTTTCAGTTCCTTTGTTTAATTGCTTTTATTGAGTTCATATCAGGTTGGTAATCTTGTGATTCTTAATACAGTGACTGGTTGCTCTGGTTTCTCTTTCTTTCTTGGAATCTTCATGTTCTTCCTGATGTTTTTCTTTAGTTCTTGGGTCCATGGAGTTTCTTATAGATTCCATGCCCTAAAGATTCCACTTCTTCCTTTCATTATAGAATCATGGATGTAGATGGACAACTAGGCATACTTTAAGGCTTCTCTTCGAAGAAGACTTCTTCTAAGGTTGAACTGAACACGTACTATCTTTCATGGTTGCTACCATGGATATATACTTCATCATCTTCAATGGATCATAGGATTAGCTCCCTCCTAATCCTTGCTTCATGTATGAGTGCATATAATCAGCTCCCTTCATCTAACAGAGTCCACACTTTCGTCTGCATCCTTATTGTCTTCTGCAATATATAATCGGCTCCTTCCATTTAACAGAGTCCACGTTTTCGTCTTATTGTCTTTGCAAAACGTCACAAGTCTTTCTCCAATTTCCTCTTGATTGTTGACTTCTTTCTGTCCTTGCTTCTTCTAAGTCTCTTCATGATTGATTCTGATTTCGGCTTTCCTTGTATAATGATAGCAGTCCTTATCTTGTTGTTCTTCCATAGGTGTAGTTCTTCTTGGAACACATTATCTTTCGAGAGATAGATATACAAGATATGTACAGAGACGATGCAAACAAGATATGTACAAGAACTAAGAAGAGTATTGTTACCTTCAGAAGAAGAAGTCTCTTTCATCCTGCTTGGTCTTCTTTGTAGGTTCATTTTCTTCGACAACTGATGCTTTGTGTTTCTCCTTCCTTTTCTTTAGCTTGGGACAATCATTCTTGTAGTGACCATACTTTCGACAGTTGAAGCATTGTATTTCTGAAATATCTTTCTCTTGATTTGGCTTCCTCCTTGAACCAAGCTTCCTTTTGTTCCTAAAATTCTTGAATCTTAATGTGAAGGCTTGATCATCGTACTTCTTTTGGGCTTTCTCTTTTGCACTGATCCTGGATTCTTCTTGAGCACAGCAAGTCCAAAGTTCTTCAAATGTAGGATACTCCTTCCTTATGTTCATGCTTGCGGAAAATGCAACCCATGTCTTGGGAAGACCATTGAGTACTATGTTTACCAATTCCTTCTCTGAAATGATCTCTTCAATAGCTTGTAGTTGATCTCTTAACTGGGAGATCCTCACAAGGTATGATGTTGTGCTATCATCATCATTCATCTTCATGTCACGTAGCTCATTCTTTAGACTCATTATTTGTCCAATGTTTCTGACTAAGAAGAGGTTTGTTAGAGCATCATACATCTTCTTTGATGAGTCGAGATGGGAGATGTAGGGTATCAAGTGGTCTTTTATAGGGTCCACTAGGATACTCATGGCATTGATGTCACCGTCTTTGAACTTCTCCATAACTACAACGTTCTGCGGTTCCTTCTCTTTTCCTTCTTCAAACTTTCGTTCCACGATCTTTCCTTTCACGATATCCAGCACTTTATTCTTGGCAAGGATGAGGTCAATCCTTGTCTTCCATGCTCTGAAGTTAGAAGCTCCGTCTAACTTGTTTTCTGACTTCATAGAGTAAGTCATGACTGCTTTGACTTGGTCAACCCTAGATCTTACCAAAAACTCAAACTTGACGTCTTGGCTTGCTGAGAGTACCAGGAGATGCGCTAGGCTAGGGCGCACTGATCTATCCGAAAATTAGGTCAATCCCTTCACTTAAGGTGCCTCAACGAGAGGATTTTGGTTTCTGCAACTGCACCTGCTAGTAACCCTAGTGGCAGTGCTATGGTGAAAACTGCTACTAGAAACCCTAGCGACAGTTCTTCAACGAGCTTAATATCCTTACGGCTATGTTTCCTTCCAGCGGTTAGACTGAATGAAGGAAGTGTAGGCCCATAACCTATTAGAATATGAATGAATGTGCCCATTTTACCATTGACAATATCGCTATTGTCACCCAACCATAGGCCGAAGCCACCCTCCAAGCACCTTAACCTTGACAGCAAATCACTCCGAAAGCAAACCCTAGGCTAGATAGCCAAACAAAGGGTAGCGCACCTTTCCCCAAGGATAGCATACCAACAAGAGTTGATCAGATAGTCCAAACCCTGACCAAGAGATAGTCCAAGCTAAGCATGATCTGCTAGCTGCAGAGCTGCAATAGCAGTTGTCCTCCAAACCTGCGCACAAGTGTTGCTTTGCAATTCTGAGACTGGCTGCCAGAATGAAGATTGGCCTCTTGTATTTATAGTAATTCTGGCTAACTGCCTGGGCCTACTTCTCATTCTGGGTATCTGTCTGTTCAGTATATTTTATTTATGTTGGCCGACTTCTTCTCTTGGAAGCTAATAACCTAATACAAGTTATCTTCTTGAGCCGACATGTCTTCTAGGGTTATTAGCCAACTCATTAGGGTTTCTTCTTGCTTCCCGGAATATTCTATTCTCGTCAGGTTTACACGTGGAGGTAAATACCTCCCGCAAGTACCATAATATCAACAGTAACTAGGGTCTACCCCCCTTGGCTTCCCTAGGAGTAAGCCTAGACGGAAGAAGTTCAAGTCAAGGTGACCGTGCGCTTGAATTTAGGCATTGTGCCTCCAAGGACACACCAAGTGGGTTGGAGACTTCTCCACGTTAGTAGGTGTGTATAAGGACGACAACACTGCCCTTTTACAAAGAGAGTCTAGATTGAAGCCTCAACTAGTCTCGGACAGAACTGTACCTGGGGAGGACCCGATTTGGAACAGGCTTGGAAAGCTTGGATCCTTGATCTAAGATTCGAGGAGTTTAAAGCCCTTCCCCTCATCATCAATTGGGGCATTTGGCTGGCTCAGAATGTTGCAATCTTCAAAGACAAAGTTTATCCATCCTATCACACTTCCCACATTCAAAAATAGGTTCGGCTTTGCAGTTGAATCAAACAGAGGCCATAGACAATTCAAAGCCCTGGGTTTACTTCGATGGGGCTTCTCAGAATCACACCTGCGAGGGTGGAATAGTACTCCATCTAGCTGAAAACCATTCTTTTCATCTAAAATTGGGACTAGGACAGGGTACAAATATCTATGTCGAACTATTGTTGAAACCACTACTTCTTAGATATCATTTTTCGGGATTAACTATGTAGAGTAAGTCATTAATCTATGACTCATATCCATGAGTCACTTAGCACTCATTGCGAATAGTCCACTTAGCACTCATTGCGACTAATACTCATGGATATGGGTCATAGATTAATGACTTACTCTACGCAGTTAATCCCGAAAAATGATATCTAATATATTGCACTCCAGAAGACCCTCTATGCTTAAACTACTACTTCTATTCGCCAAAGAAAAGGAAATACTTCACCTCTAAATTTTTTGTGATTCTATGAATGTCATCAACTGGGCAAAAAAACTTCAACAGTGTCACAGTCTTTTTATTCTCCCTATTTTGGAGGACATCTTTCGTTTGTTGGAAGAATTTGATACAATGGTTATCTCCCGCGTCTACAGGAACAGGGACAGAAATGTGGTAGCGAACGCACTATCAAAACCATGACTTCCTCTAACTTTGGGTCGATGGCACATCACAGAATTCAAGGAAGATGAAACTCATGCCTTCTACCATCATCCCTTTATTGAAGCCCCAGAACAACCGCAGGATAGATTCTCTTTCTTCACTCACTTCTTAAATGTTCATTGGACGAAGCAATTTGGACACAGGAAGTTTCTTATCATATGTAATTTAGCAAACAACAACCACCAGCATTTTACAGTAGATGATATCCAAATCAGAGAAGATTCCTATCATATGTAATTTTTGCAAGTAACAATCACCAGCATCTTCACCAGTATGTAATACCAGCACTTCTACAACTCTTAAACGGACAATTTATTTCTTACAGACAGTGTATTTCCCACCTTGTTCTGGATGATGTAAATAATAGGCTAACAGTTTGCTCTTAAAAAGCCTCTTTCAGGGCATCTTTTCTCGGCATAGGGTCAAGGACCTACGCTCTTTGTTTCATTATACACACAAGGGGTGTGTTGTGCTCATAGCAACACCTACAAAATGTAATTTTGTCTCTCCGAATGAATAAATTTACGCTTTTTTCCATGGAAAAAAAAATTTAATAATAACTCCCATAATTCTCTTTACCAATCATCAAATATAAAATACAAAATTAATCATTTGGATCATATAACACCCTTGTAGCTCCCATGGATATCATTTAAGATGAATCTTTAAATATCAACAAAATTTAAGACCAAATCCCAAAAAAATAATATATCCATCTTATACACAAAATTATCCAAAATAAAGTTTGTTGTCCAAAATATGTTGAAAATCATTAAACATTGTCTTCATCACTGAATATCATAAAAAAAAAACATTTAAAATCCATATTTGTCGCTGTGTGAGGCATATTTCCTCTTCTCACTGTTGTCTCCTGTTGACTTTTCCAGGGTAGCCCTTGGTTGGTTAGACCCTTGGGGATGTATTTCGTTGATCACAAGGGAGCAGTCATCTTTTAGGTGGAGACATGAAGACACAAATTTAGAAGACTCTGTGGATGGACTGGACGGGGAAACCGTTGCTTTTCCATTATCTAGCACAGGTTGCGAGACGTCAATTTTTAGTCTCCTGATGGCATGCGAAGATTGCACTGGTGGAACAGCATGGGCAATTTGTGCATTAGGATTAACTGGAGGTGGTGGTGGCGGTAATGGAAATAAGACAATAGGCCAACCACTGCGGTGAGAAGTAGGCTCATTGACAATTTCTTGCCAATCGTCGTTTGTGGGAGGTTCGGGTCGCATCGAAACATGTGGGGGAACAGGAATGTCAGGAAAATTCTGAGGTTGTTGAAAAGGGGGCCTTTCAGGTCGAGGATGCAATATCCCATGGCCAACCAAACTAAAGAACCCAGCTTGAAACAGTTGGTTCAACTCTTGCAGATCAGCATCAAAGTGAATAGAAGATCGAGGCCTCCTATGGCCTCGATGCCAGTTACCTCTGCCTCTATTATTCTGGCCATTGCTACCCCTGCTGAAAAAACTCATCCTGTAGCAATATTTAATCAGTCATGAAAAGTTCTTAATAACCCATACATGAAACCCCACTTAAATAAATCAAGAGTTGGCTCTATTATTTACCACGAAACCCATGCAATTCATCCATAAAACTTTCATTAATTTATTGCCATATGAACATGGGATTGATAGGGTCAATGGGAGTATGGAGGGTTTGTATTGTGCATAAAATGATATTATGGAGGGGGAAAGATTTTGGAATACTGTTCAAGAAATCAATAAAACAATCAAACTGTGTATACAACCAGCTCCCAGAATATCATTCATCAATTAACTTCCACCTCGTTTCTTTTATTTCCATACAGACTTTTCCATAAAAATGAGTAACAACGGAACAAGGAGTGAAAAAAATGTAATTGGGATAATGGGGGGAGTGTATTTTGCGTAAAATGATATAATGGTAGGGACTCCCAATGATATTGTCCTATCATATATCAAACAATGTCATTCTCAACATTAAAATTTAAACCTCTTTACTGTTTCAAAATTGAAATTCAATATTTTGTTTCCAAAAATCCAGAACTGGTGTTTCACTTCAAGGTTGTTCATTTGCATTTAGAAATTGCATTGCACAGGGATCATTTTATAATTTTTTTTGCCCAAGAAACATTCAACAGTAATAACACAACTTGCGCACAACAGAGTCAAGAAAAAACAGCATCACAATAATCACACTGTGGTCCACGATATTAACACCAGTACATTTTAAATCACTACAGGGTTCCACGAAGTGGCCACAAAAGGGATCCCTATGTATAACACTATTTCAACTAAAACTTCAAATAACCATGCTTCCAAATTTCCCTTTCATTATAGTTTTGCAAGACTCATCCAATGCGTATATAATTCATCCACAGAGGTATTTTTTTGCATATGGAAACAACACATAGCAAGTCATATCCTTTCTATCATATGGAAACAACACACAACAAGGCATTCTTTCTATCATTGCACAGTAACAAATGGACAAAACCCATGACTAAACAGAGCACAACAGCGTCTCTAGTAAATTACGTGTTTGCCACCTTCACGACGTTTTTCAAATACAAGGTTCGATATAAAATCATCAACAGGGATGTGGTATAAGAGGACGATCTAACCAATGGTTCGAGGGTTTGGCCAAAGGGGTACCTTCAGCAATCTAACACCACCATGAATTCCCACAGTCGCATTTAAAGAGCTTATACAAGGGCGCGGGCATGATAGCCATGAAAGCAACGCAATTAAATGACAGGCAAAGTCTTAAAAAAAACCCACAAGCCGCGAACAGTGATAACGTTTTTAATGAGACAGAGAGAAATCACTAAAAGAAACCAGAGGCAAGGCAGGCCTGAGAGCTTCCCAAACAATATCCATTTTTTTATATGTAAAGCACGAAGCAACTATAGACAGTAAGATACACCCACACACCATTTTAACTGCGAGTAATTCACATACAAACGCCACAGAGGCCAATTTTCAACAACCATCCATATATAGTCGGAAATCCATAAATCGTAAACTTAGAAATGCACAGACAATGAGCAAACTCAAGAGCCAACTTTTGACTTAATTAAAGAGCAGAGCGAAAAATTCATGGATAGAGCAGCAAGAAACCTCATACCTATGTGTAAAATTTGCCAAGGAGAATCGTCCAAGTCTGTATACCTCTTCCACAGCCGAACAAAGCGAAATAACAGCAACCAACAAAAGACCACATGCGAAATGGCTAGGGTGGCGGGCTCAAGGTAGGTCAGAGCGATGTGCATTTACTGCACGTCGTATCTACACTTACACATTTATCCATAGCTAGTATAAGCAAGCTAACCATACAACGCACAACCCACTAATAATTTACTCCAAGCTTGATACACCACCATATCCCAAGTCTCAAACTTTAACAAATGCGCCAACCTTTGTTTAAAACTCCAATGTGACATATATCAAAAACTTGCTAGGGATACCATGTCTCAACCCTTAGACTTCCAATTCAAACAATGCACGCAATCCTTGTAACATGAAATCACCATATCACACATATAACTTGAACATGGAGTTTAGATCCTTCATCAAACTAAATGCAGCATAATAATACTTGCGAGAGCTATATAAATACAACATCATTCCCCTTTTAATCATATCGCCGATAGCATCATTTGGTCACTTATTTCGACAACAACTTAAAAGCAAATATTGTAGAGCTCATATCACAACCAAGTCATAAGCACATAAAACATCAGTGTCGCTTCTTTGTCATAATCACACAAGTTACACAAGGGGTCCCACCTATTAGTATATTATTAAATATAATTAAATAAAAAGGCGTTGCAACCATTTGCAAGCAGGTACCCTATGTTGCGCTTTTGGGCGTCAACAACTATCAGACTCAACGTCCAACCACCCACTGGATCCAGCTACAAGTTGACCAAGCACTCTATAGAATCTCTTCGAACGGACACCAAGAAACACACTTGGGTCAAAAGAGATTCCCTCTGGATATAGGTACGTCAGTCCTTGAGAGAACACAATCTCACATCCATCTATCTCAAAATACTACACACAGAGCAAGTTCACCGATAGTTCAGGAACATATAATACCTCGGCCAACTCCAGATATCCTCCCGACTCCAGTTGGAATCTAACACTTCCAACTCCCTCCACGGCTAAAACATGTTTGGTGCTCACCCCACACCCCACATAGTTGCCTGAGCCGATCTCTGAAAAACTGAGGAATACAAACCTCATCCCCGTCATCTACCGAACAGCCCCACTATCCAAGAACCATGTAAGAGTGCCTGTACATCCTAGGCACCCAATGCCCTCAAGACACGCCATCAAAGAAAACTCCTCGAACTTTTCTGTGAACTCAGCAACCTCAGTTGATGTTGATACATTTGGCTCCTACCTCTTCTTCTTTTTGTTTGGACATTGGCCTACATAATGTCCCAATTCACGACATGCATAGCATCTCACCTTACTTATGTCCTTCTTGTTAAATTTGGCAACATCGACAGTCATTCTCCAATGAGAGGCCATATGGGCCACCCTGAGGCTAGCCAGGGAGATTTGGAGAATCAACCAATCTTGTGAGGTATTGACAAAAGCCAAGGGGAACGTACAACCTCTGTGAGTCAAACCAAAATTCAAGACAAACGAGATGCTATGTAAGTCTAATGCAAAAGTCAGGGGGAACGTACAACCTCTGTGAGCATAGACAAACTAGTGCATAAGTCAAGGGGAACGTACAACCTCTGTGAGCCTAGTCAAACCTTGTGAGCCATGAGTAAAAGTCAAGGCATCTAACAAAAGTTAGGTTGAACGTAAAATTCCTATGAGCTAGAACCAAACAATCTTCCTGATATTGCAAATGATGTAAATGTATTGATCTAGTGCATTGGCACGTGTAACATTATCCACCATGAAGAAATTCGAATTGCCATGTAAAGAGTCGAGTTGTAAAGGTCAAAGTTGCATGTCTAGGTCAAAGTCAAGTTGTCAAGTTCTTGTTACATGTCGCATGTTGCATGCATACAAGTTGCATATTGCATGCATCTCTAGTTGTGTGTTGCATGCATGCATGACTTGTGCATGCTGAGTAGTTCGCTTGCATGTCCAGTCAAGGTCGAGTCTCTTGGTGAGTTGGCATGCCATGCATTGCCAAGTCAGGGGCGAGTTGTAATGCAAGAGTCGAGTCAAGAAGTCTAGTTCTAATTCGAACTAATTGAAGTCTAGTTCTAATTCGAACTAATTGAAGTCAAGTTCAGTTCTAAGTGAAATCTCTGTTGATATTATGGTAGTTGCGGGAGGTATTTACCTCCACGTGTAAACCTGACGAGGATAGAATACTCCAGGAAGCAAGGAGAAACCATAATGAGTTGGCTAATAACCCTAGAAGACTTATCGGCTTAAGAAGATAATTTATATTAGGCTATTAGCCTCCAAGAGAAGAAGTCGGCCGCAAATAATAATATATATTGAACAGACAGATACCCAGAATGAGAAGTCAGCCCAGGCAGTTAACCAGAAAAAGTATAAATACAGGAGGTCAATTCTCATCTTGGCAAGCAGTCTCGGAATTGCAAAGCAGCAACTTGTGCGCACTGCGATGCCCAGTCTTGTGCGCAGGTTCGAGGAGAGCTTCCATTGCAACTGTTGCAGCTAGCAGATCATGTTTGGTTTGGACTATCTCTTGGCTAGGGTTTTGGAACATCTGATCAGCTCTTGTTGGTGCGCTATCCTTGGGGAAAGGTGCACTACCCTTCGTTTGGCTATCTAGCCTAGGGTTTGCTTCTAGAGTGATTCTTTGTCAAGGTTAAGGTGCTCAGAGGGTGGCTTCGGCCTATGGTTGGGTGACAATAGAGATATTGTCAATGGTAAAACGAGCACATCCATTATATTCTAACAGGTTATGGGCCCACACCTCCTTCATTCAGTCTAACCGCTGAAAGTAAACATAGTCGTAAGGATATTAAGCTCATTGAAGAACTGTCGCTAGGGTTTCTAGGAGCAGCAGTCACCATAGCACTGTCGCTAGGGTTACTAGCAGGTGCAACTGCAGAAACCCTAAACATCTCATTGAGGCACCTTAAGTGAAGGGATTGAGCTAATCTCCGGACAGATCAGTGCGCCCTAGCCTAGCGCATCTCCTGGTACTCTCAGCAAGCCAAGACGTCAAGTTTGAGTTTGTGGTCAAATCTAGGGTTTGACCAAGTC
>ML834986.1:103321-114450 GCA_009831015.1 Picea engelmannii
AAGGTAACAATACTCTTCTTAGTTCTTTTACATATCTTGTTTGCATCGTCTCTATACATATCTTGTATCTATCTCCTGGAAGATAATGTGTTCCAAGAAGAACTATACCGATGAAAGAACAAAAAGATAAGGATTGATATCATTAGATAATACATGAAAGAATGAAATACATCAAAAAAAATCATGTGGAAGCTATTGCAAGATAAGCCGAATCAAACATGAAGAGACCTAGAAGAAGCAAAGACAGAAAGAAGTCAGCAATCGAGAGGAAATTGTAGAAAGACTTATGACGTTTCATAGAAGACAACAAGGCGGAAGCATGGACTCGACTAGACAGAGAAAGCCAATTATATATTGCAGAAGACAATGAAGATGTAGACGGAAGCGTGGACTCTGTTAGACGGAGGGAGCCGATTATATGCACTCTTACATAAAGCAAGGATTAGGAAGGAGCTAATCCTATGATCCATTGAAGATGATGAAGTATATATCCATGGTAGTAACCATGAAAGATAGTACCTGTTCAATTCAATCTCAGAAGAAGTCTTCTTCGAAGAGAAGCCTTAAAGTATCCCTGGTTGTCCATCCACATCCGTGATCCTATGATGAAAGTAAGAAATGGAATCTTTAGGGCATGGAATCTATAAGAAACTCCTTGGACCCAAGAGCTAAAGAAAAATGAGAGATGTGACTTTCCATGAGGAAGTCGCATTCAAGAAATCCAGAGAGCTTCAGCAGAGATCAGAAGCAGTTCAGCGAGCTTCACCCTCTTCTAAAAATGAAGAGTCAAATGATCAAAGGGAGGAATCTCATGAAGGGCCAAGTGATGAGCCCCTAGAACCTGTTGAAGAGTTAGAAAGAACTCTTGAAGAACCTCCAGCCAAAAGGAATCCAAGATGGGTTAAAGAAACAATCCAGGAAGCAGAAAAGATAGTTGCTCCCAAAGGAAATTTCAGGGAAAGTAAGAGGCCTCACAAGTTTGGAGGCTATGTTGCACTGATGAGCAACATCAGTGATGTCGAACCTTCTTCATTTGAAGAAGCAAATAAATTACAAGTATGGAAGGATGCCATGCTTGAGGAATATAGGTTTATTCCAAAGAACAATGTTTGGGACATTGTGCCAAGGCCAAAGGACAAATCAGTGGTCTCTTCCAAATGGATCTATAAGATCAAACATGCAGCTGATGGGAGTGTGGAAAAGTTCAAATCAAGATTTTTAGCCAGAGGCTTCACTCAAAAAGAATGAATTGACTACGAGGAGACTTTTGCTCTGGTAGCCAGGTATACCTCCATTCGAGCTATTATTGCATTAGCTTTAGTTCTTGGTTGGAAGCTACATCAGCTGGATGTAAAAACAGCATTCTTAAATGGAAAGATTGAACAGGAGGACTTTGTGGAACAACCAGAGTGTCTAGATCTCTCTAGATCACTACTATGGTGCATTAGTTACTCATGTAGTCTATATCTATTGTAAATTATTCACTCTTTGAGTGTGGAATACAGTTAATACAATTCTTTGATTCTCTCTCTCTCGTTTCTATCTTTTCTCATTTTTCTGCAAATTGTATATGTCCTTTGCTACCGAGATCTTATCTGTGCAGGTTCATTCACATTTACATGGTATCAGAGCCGACGGATTGCTAGGAAAAAGACACACCAAACTCTTTTTCCAAGTATTAAAGATTGAAGAACGCAGAAAAGATGGATTATTCATCGGCAATACTTCTCACGCCTCATAACTATTTGGAGTGGAAGCCAAAAATTATGCTTCAACTCAGATACAGAGGCTTGTACCAAATAACTATGGCAATGGAAGTAGAGTTCGATTCCGTCGATGAGAAAAACGACTTTCTCAATAGATAAGATATGGCCATAGGATGTATCTTCTGGTCTATTTCTCCTTAAATTCTCCACCAAGTATATGATGAATCATGAGACTCAACTCCAAATGAACTATGGACCAAATTGGAGGTTTTATTCCGGAATAAATAATATTGTGAAGATTTCATGCAGGAAATTGAAAAGATAGAGCCAGAAGAGAAACCATCACAAGATCAAGCCTCTTATTCTAAAGAGTCTTCTACACAAATATCTGCACAAATTTGCATTCCATTAATTGCAAATGATGTCTACTCCATTTCAGGTTTGTTTTTCCTGAATTTCATGTGCAAGATATATTGCATGCATCTCAGGCATCACATGCAGGCACTTTTCCATGCGTCATGCATGCATCTCAAGAGCAACATGCATGCACCATGCATACATCTCAAGAAACAAAAAGGGAGCCGCGCACATCAGATTCAATTATGATATTTTCTAAGCAAAATTTGCATAAACAAATTGGATATTTGAATTCTTCTCGAAAAAATATCCAATTTCAAAAAAAAAAATCGTTCGAAACTAAGTTCGAGAAGTGAAGTTATGATCATTTTAAAATAAACAAAATTTCAGCATTTTTTCCGGAAACGGCCACACCGTTTTCAAAGTTTCATCGAAACTTTATTTGGATCATCTTCATTACACGAAGAGAAAGTGGATATGTGTGTACATCTCAATGGTGCATCTACTTCATTAGATCTGTGCAGAGATCTACATCTTCAACAAAATCTTCAACAAGCACAAACTTGCACAGTTGCGAGGTCTACTTGGAGTGAAGGACAGGGTTGCTTAACAACTGTTTTTTGTTCCTTCTCATTTTTTTATGCATTGTAAATTGAGGGGCGGGGTTCCCATGAGCTTTTCCTTCTTTCCTCGTTTTTTCCAGTGTCTCATTCTTATATGCATTGTACAATGGGTACCTAACATGGCCTTGGTTGTCGAGACTCATTCATGATGTACACCCTAGTAGTGTTCAGGGGTGTTGGAGATATTACACACTCACATATAATTATTTTCCTAAGTTTTACAGTCCAATGTTGAGAACTCTTCCTTAGATGAGAATATTCCCCTACAAAACATGATGTTCCTCTTCAGTTTAGAGTTAGTTACACTCAATTACACTTAGTTAGACTAGTGGAAGTCGTGACTCAGTTAACTGGTGATTGCATGGATCAGTTAACTAGGACTAAGTGGCAGTTCACTCCGATTGCATGGATCAGTTCACTAGGACTAGGTGGCAGTTCACTCCAATGTTTATCAGTGAGTGTCTAGATCTCTCTAGATCACTATGATGGCGCATTAGTTACTCATGTAGCCTATATCTATTGTAAATTAGTCACTCTTTGAGTGTGGAATACAGTTAATACAATTCTTTGATTCACTCTCTCTCGTTTTCGTTTTTTCTCATTTTTCTGTAAACTGTGTATGTCCTTTGCTAGCTATATGTTGTCTGTGCAAGTTCATTCACATTTATAGGTAAATGTGAATGAACCTGCACAAAAAAGATCTAGCTAGCAAAGGACATACACAGTTTGCAGAAAAATGAGAAAAGATGGAAACAAGAAAGAGTGAATCAAAGAATTGTATTAATTGTATTCCACACTCAAAGAGTGAATAATTTACAATAGATATAGGCTACATGAGTAACTAATGTGCCATAGTAGTGATCTAGAGAGATCTAGACACTCACTGACAGACATTGGAGTGAACTGCCACCTAGTCCTAGTTAACTGATCCATGCAATCATCAGTTAACCGAGTCACGACTTCCACTAGTCTAACTAAGTGTAATTGACTCTAAACTGAAGAGGAACATCATGTTTTGTAGGGGAATATTCTTTATAGAGAATATTCTCATCTAAGGAAGAGTTCTCAACATTGGACTCTAAAACTTAGGAAAATAATTATAGGTGAGTGTGTAATATCTCCAACACCCCCCTTGAACACTACTAGGGTGTACATGATGAATAGGTCTCGGCAACCAAGGCCATGTTAGGTACCCATTGCACAATGCATATAAGAATGAGACATTGAAAAAAAACGAGGAAAGCGGGAAAACCTCCTGGGAAAAAACCCCCCCTCAAATTACAATGCATAAAATAATGAGAAGGAACAAAAAACAGTTGCTAAGCAACCATGTCCTTCACTCCAAGAAGACCTCGCAACTATGCAAGTTTGTGCTCGTTGAATATTTTGTTGAAGATGTAGATGTCTACACAGATCCGATGAAGTAGATGCACCATTGAGATGTCCACACATATCCACTTTCTCTTCCTGTAATGAAGAAGATCCAAAGAAAGTTTGAATGAAATTTTGAAAACCGTGCGATCGTTTCCGGAAAAACGCTGAAATTTTGTTGATTTTAAAATGATCATAACGTCACTTCTTGCACTCCATTTCGGACGTTTTTTTTTTTTAATTGGATATTTTTTCGAGAGAAATTCAAATATCCAATTTGTTTCTGCAAATTTTGCTCAAACAATATCAGAATTGAATCTGATGTGCGCAACACCCTTTTTGTCTCCTAAGATGCATGCATGGTTGCATGCACGTTGCTCCTGATATGCATGCATGGCGCATGGAATAGTGTCTGCATGTGACCCTTGAGGTGCATGCAATATATCTTCCACATGAAATTCAAAAAACAAATCTAAATTGGAATAGACATCATCTGCAATTAATGGAATACAAATTTGTGCAAATACTTGTGTAGAAGACTCTTTAAAATAAGAGGCTTGATTTACTGATGGTTTCTCTTCTAGCTCTATCTTTCCAATCCCCTGCATGCAATTTTCACAATCTTCTTTATTCCCGAATAGAACCTCCAATCTGGTCCATAGTTTGTTTGGAGTTGAATGTCGTGATTCATCATACACTTGGTGGAGAATTTCAGGAGAAATAGACCAGAAGATACATCATATGGCCATATCTTGTCTATTGAAAAAGTCGTTTTTCTCATCGGCAGAATCAAGTTCTACTTCCATTGCCATAGTTATTTGGTACAAGCTTTTGCATCTAAGCTGAAGCATAATTTTTGGCTTCCAATCCAAATAGTTATAAGGCGTGAGAAGTATTGTCGATGAATAATCCATCTTTTCTACGTTCTTCAATCTTTAATACCTACAAAAAGAGTATGGTGTGTCTTTTCCCTAACAATCTGTCGGCTCTAATACCATGTAAATGTGAATGAACCTGTACAGATAAGATCTAGCTAGCAAAGAACATACAGAGTTTGCAGAAAAAAAAAAAAAAAGACAGAAACGAGAGAGAGAGAATCAAAGAATTGTATTAATTGTATTCCACACTCAAAGAGTGAATAATTTACAATAGATGTAGACTACATAAGTAACTAATGCGTCGTAGTAGTGATCTAGAGAGATCTAGACACTCACTGACAAACATTGGAGTGAACTGCCACCTTGTCCTAGTTAATTGATCCATGCAATCATCAGTTAACTGAGTCACAACTTCCACTAGTCATTTAAGTGTAACTGAGTGTAACTGACTCTAAACTGAAGAGAAACATCCTGTTTTGTTGGGGAATATTCTCTAGAGAGAATATTTTCATCTAAGGAAGAGTTCTCAACATTGGACTATAAAACTTAGGAAAATAATTATAGGTGAGTGTGTCTATTGGAATGAACAGGAGCCAAGGTTGAAAAGTTCATTCGCTGGAAGGAAATCCACCACATTCTATTCTAAGGTATTTTTTATTGTCTATGCCACATGGTAAAAGTTATAACAAACTGATTGCTTTATAATGAAAATCGATCCATGCATGTCATAAGATTTGATGCAAGTGGTGCCTTGGAACCATGTGTTGATACTTATTCTAAACATCAATGTCGTGGGGGCATTGTATAATTTTTTAATTTTTTCAACAGTTGAAAGGATCTTGGAGAAGAAACTATATTTCTTTTTTGCAAAAGAGAGATATATTTTGAAAGGAGAAGTGAAAGAGCTTATTGAAACCTCATTTTAAAGTAGAATCTCTCCTTATCCAAAAAGAGAACATTGAAAGGTTGTCATTTATATTGTACAAACTTCATTGCCATCACAAAGAGGACATTTCAATAAAATCATTTTTTTTGTTCGTTGTATCTTAGATCTGTTCTAAATTGAATAAGGGGGTCTAAGGAACACGGTGTGCTTGTGTTTGATTGAACTGTTATTGGGATGCTTGATGGTGTTTTAGCTTTACACTCATATTTAATTTAGCGAGAAAGTCAAGCACACAATGCTCAAGCACTCATGAAGTTCAACATGGATTACCACAATTAAGTGTATTGAAGTCTTCTCAAACTTACCATCTCTGTAAATTGGTAAAAGGTTGTATCATTTCAAATATTTGACACTAAGTGGTAAATTGTTAATTCATCAAGCATAAAATGTCTTTGATTCATGAGATGAATTGTCAACATTAAAGGATAAATCATTGAGTCTGAGCATTAAATTGTACAAAGGTTCAAGTGCAAAACCCTTTCAAAGTCAATTGTGAATGCCATCATCAAGACCTGCCTGAAATTAGAGTAAGGAGGTCAAATGAGTCATCAAGATCAAATCATTTTAATCACACTTTAGGGTACATGATCGATAGTACCGGCACCCTAAGGTGACATCAAATCAAGCAAGCGTGATATAAAAGAATCAAGTGCAAGCAAGCAAGAGAATAATAACAAATGGGTAAAAGAGGAAAGCGTTTACAGAACACCTCTCAGGAAATCAAGGAATTGCAAGAGTACAACCATGAATTGCAAGATTGAGTTAAAAAACTTGAGTGGGCATTAATTCAAAAGAAAAACATAATTGATCACATGGTTGATACAATACAGTTAGGAAATGATCTTCAAAATCAAATAGATATGAAGGATCAATTGATTGATGCACTTCAGATAAAATTAAGAGAAAGGTAGAATCCAATTGATCACATGATTGATGCAACATCTTCAGCAAATAACCTCAAGGCTCATACAAAAGATTGATGCAAGTTATGACACAGAGGATCTAATAGAAAAGTTTGATGTAACATGTGACAAGGAGGATCTTATCCAAAAGGTTGATGCAACATGTAATACAAAAGAGTTGATGCAAAAGTTCGATGCAGCATGTGATACAAATGAGTTCATAAAAAAGGTTGAAGCGACTTGTGACACATATGGCATAATATAGATGGTTGATTCTATTTGTGATACACATAACCTAATGGTAGATACAAAAGAAACACAAGAGATTGATGATGATTCCTTAACTAGTTATGAGATGGAATCATACAATGGACCAATGAAGAAAAGTATCGTTGAAGAAGAATCAAAAGAAGTAGCCCAGAATGAAAGCAGCAACAACAAGAAATTTGAAGATACAAAAGTAAAAAGTCAAGATTCACAAAATGATCTTTCCACGATGATTGTCAGACCTTTGGGAAGAATTGTTGTTCAACAAAAATCGACATGGCTTAGGATATGACAAAGGCAACAGCTTTTGTATCCCAAATTACTTCAAACCAGTTTAGTTTGTGAGTGCAAGATTTCTTGAAGAAGTGAAGAATCTTGGTAATAAATGCCAACTTTGCCATAGAGTTGGTCACTTGGAGACACAGTGTTTTGATCTCCATCCTTGTCTTCATTGTGGAAAGACAAATCATCTCTCAGAAAAGTGTCAAAAGAAGAAGGTTAAGTGAACAGTTCGTTATGGATGGATAAAATCTTGGAGATGGAATCAACAAGTAAAGAAGCTACATAAGTCTTACAGTCTAGTTAATATCGAAGTAAAGCCATGGCTACATGGAGATATTACAAAAGCAAAAAGCTTTCAAACAAATATTCCAGATGATTTTGGACATGATCCGCGTCCAATTCTATATGTTCTCTAAAAATAAAACATGAATCAAAGATGGTACTCTCCACGCCTCAAGGGGGGGGAGCACATTGATGAAAAGGATTCTCTCTTACACCTTCAGGAGGGAGTGAAGATCGTTAGTGGTAAACCAAAACCACCACATTGTTCGAGTGAAGATGGTTAGTGGTAATCCAAAACCACCACATTGTTCAAGTATCGATGGAAAATGAAAAGTGGTCAACTAGCAAAACTACCACATAAAGAATCCAAAGCTCAAGCTTGGATCCCTTCAACCATGAATCACTGAAGAATAGAAGAATCAAAGCTCAAGCTTGGATCCCTTCAACAAACTTCTCACCTTGCACTTGACAGGGGGGAATATTAAATATCAATGATGATAGTCAGGCTTCAAGATCCGAAGTCCTATCAATCAACAGAATGGGAATATTCAGACATGGCAGTTGTTCACTTCCAAGTGAACTATTCAACATCTGGGCATTGGTGGTTTTTAAGGCATATCTTCATGAAGCTAAGTTCAACAGTTTCAGATTGAAGATTGAAGATGATACCAGTTATTGTTTCCTCATTGATACAATTATTCAGACTTGTGACTGAGGGAGCAAGCTCATAACCTATCCTTGCAGCTTCCATGTCCATCATAGCAATTTTTATGTTTATTGATGTTGATTTCTTAGTATTTATGTTTACACAAATGCAATCTCCACAGAGACAATAATAATTTTTTATTTCATGGTTTTTAGGTGTGCCTCCAACACACCTTTGCAATGGATTAGTGGGGTAGTTTCAAATTTCTTCTTTGTATGGCCGATGGCCCTTTGGTTTTGATCCATATCATATGGGTGAATCAAAATCTGCCAATGGCACTCAAAACAGATTCTAGAAACAAAAATTCAAAATCCATTTAAACTTAAAATTTCTTGCTATGTATGTGCAAATCTGTGTAGTTCTATTATCTACAATTTAATTATAGTAGTGGAAATTAGAATTGTTGAAATAATGTAACTGCAAAGAGTATTCTTATTATTATTTGATATATTATTCACTGGATCAATCCCCATTGTGAATTGATCATGTCGGCTATTGTAATAGGACCAAACCCCCTTTTGCAGATTGGTCAAATGATAATTATAATAGGCAGAATAAGAAGTCGGCCCCAGCAGATATTAAAGAGGCCCAAGAAAATATTAAAGGTGGTTATAACCACCCAATTGGAGAAGTCGGGCCTGCCAGTGAAGAGACACTTCACACGTAAGTTCAGATTTTGATTTTGAGCACTTTCATTTTTCGGTCATTTTCCTAGCTCCAAGTAAAGATGTCTGCAAGCGTTAAGCTTGTTAACAAGCTAGAAGGAGTGGAAAACTTCTGTGCCTGGAAGTATAGGATTGGCCTCATTCTTGAAGAGAATGACCTAGCAAGATTCATCAAAGAAGAAGTATCGGAACCCATCGATGCTGCAGAAAAGGCAAAGCATCAAAAGGACACAATCAGGGCCAAAAGAATCATTGCAGATTCAATCAAAGACCACATGATCCTTTATGTGTCATCTAAGAAGATTCTGAAAGAAATGATTGATGCCTTGACCAGACTATATGAAGGAAAGAACATAAACCGGAAGATGAATCTAGGAACTCAACTGAAGAATACAAGGATGCAGAAAGGAGAAACGATTCAGGAATACTTCTCCAGAATCTCAGAATTCAAAGAACAGCTAGAAGCTATTGGAGATACCATAGACGAAGACGAACTCATAATGACGGCCCTAAATGGTCTCACAAGACCTTGGGATGCATTCATCCAAACGATATGTGCAAGAACGGAGAAACTGAAGTTTGATAGTCTATGGGAAGAATGCATCCAAGAAGAAACAAGAGTAGCGAATCGTGAAGCGTTACTAGCAAGAGATGATGATCAAGCCCTGGCTACTCACACCTAAGGAGGAAGGAAGAAACCCTACTTCCAAAGGGAGACTCATAAAGAGCCTCAACAGTCAAACAAATTCAATCATAAAGAATCTCATCCAAGGAGATTTCAAAAGAAAGGACAACGAAAGGAAAGGGACTACTCATCTGTACAATGCTATCATTCTGACAAAATGGGACACATTGCGAAGTTTTGTCTAGCCAGACGAGAAGAATACAAGAGAAAACATACAAGGCTCCATGCCCATGTAGTCGAAGATGAAGAGCCACCCGCAAAGATGATAAGAGCGCAGATCAAAGACCATGTCTTGATCTCGACCCTCTCAGGATCTGTAACACCCGGAGAGGACACTTGGCTCATTGATAGTGGTGCATCCAAGCACATGATGGGACAAAGAAACATTCTCTCTTGTATCTCAGAAAAGAAGTTCTCTCAGAAAGTGACTTGGAGATGATTACCAATATCCCATCAAGGGAGTGGGAGAATCAAACCATAAAATGAATTCAGGGAATTCACTAAAAATGAAGGATGTACTAGATGTACTAGACCTGAAGAAGAACCTACTCTCCATTTCAGCTTTAGAAAAGAAAGGCTTCAGAGTTACCTTTATAGATGGAGAAGTTCTTATGTGGGCTAAAGGAGAAACCTTAAATGAAGCAATCATCAATGGAAGTGAAGAAAATGGCTTGTATAAACTAAAGGGTCACTCAGAGGCTGCCATGACCCACGCCATTGAAAATTCATGTGAACTTTGGCATAGAAGGTTAGCCCACATCAACTACAAAGCACTACCATACATATGCAAAGCAGTCACAGGTTTACCAGAACTCAAAGATGACCATAAAGGCATATGCAATGGATGTGCACAAGGGAAGAACATCAAGAACCCGTTTTCGAAGAGGGACAGCAAGCAAGACGGAGTCCTAGAACTCATTCATTCAGATGTATGTGGCCCAATGCCATCATCCTCCATTAGCGGGTATGTATATTATGTATCATTCATTGGTGATTACTCTCGTAAAACCTGGATATATTTCTTGAAATCTAAAGATGAAGTGTTCAGCAAGTTCAAGGAATTCAAAGCCTTGATAGAGAACCTTTCTAAAAGGAAGATTAAGATACTCAGGTCAGATAATGGAGGAGAATATACCTCAAAAGAGTTTGTAAACTTCTACAAAGATGTTGGGATCAAGAGGGAACTCACTACTCCCTATAATCCCCAACAAAACGATGTAGCTGAACAAAAAAATAGAACCATATTGGAAGCTATGAAGACTATGATCCATGATTAAGATCTTCCTATGTGCTTATGGGCAGAAGCAGCAATGGCAGTTGTATATGCGTAGAACTGATTGTCCCATAGTGCACTTGGGCTCAAGACACCGGAAGAGATGTTCACCGGAAAGAAGCCAGAGGTAAGCCATCTCAAAATATTTGGTTGTCTAGTGTTTATTCATATACCTAAAGAAACGAA
>ML834987.1:0-17619 GCA_009831015.1 Picea engelmannii
CCAACTTAATGTGACTGGTAATTAATGTAAAAGATAATTAATCTGGTTAATATTAATTATATTATAAGCTAGTGAGGTCGGCCTTGTTGTGCCAATATACACTTCTATTGACATGTTTAGGTTAGTATAAGTAAAGGTAAATTCCCCATTGAGGAATCATATCTTTCATGTGAGTTTGGAAATTTCAGCAAGTACACCTTCTTGGGAAAAGTGCACACATCTCTTGGGCACTAGTCTTCTAGGGTTTGAGCACCCTCTTGTATGCTAGGTTTTCTTAGTGGTGAAGGTATTTCTCTTGAAGAATATAACAAAGGATTTGGCTAGGTTTTATTCCCTTGTTGAGAAGGGTTTCCCAGGATACTTCTTTTGTTCTTATGCATGATGTTTCTTCTTGTGATCTTGGTTGCTGCAACATTATTGGTTATGGTTAAGTTAAATGCCAAAATGGAATGAACTTCATGCTTAACCTTTCTTATTGAAAAATCAACATATATAAACCATCGGTATCAGATCAAAACCTTGGACATCAAGTTGAAGTCACATGCATTTAGTATGGAAACTACAAGTACCATTATTAAAGACATGAAGCAAGATCGGGATCAGAAACATGACGAACTCGCAAAACTATTGAAAAATCAAGGTTCTTGACGTCGCAAAAAAAAAAGGATTACTCCAAGATCGTCTAGATCCTCATCTCCACCACCTCCACCACTAGATCCAAGGCCTGAAGCGAGGGACTCATTCCCTGAAGAAGCCGTAAATAATTTCTATAAAGAAGGGACTATAGAAGAACCTGTAGTAGAGACTTATCAACACTCGAGGACTCCTCTCTATTCGACTCCATAGGAAACATACATGAAGAACTTCAACATTGGTATTCTTGAAGAAATGAAAATTAAAATCATTGAGGACCTTGAAAATTCTATAAACGTCTCTGATCTAATCCCTACGAAAATGGAGTTTGATGATAATATCTACGATGATGATGCACATGATAGTGACACTGAAAGCAAAAGACTCCATGAAGAATTAGAAGATTATGGCATGGTGGACATAGCACCCGATGATGCAAAGAGAAGACAGATGAAGTACAACCATGCTTTTGACATGGTCATCTCTATAGATGCTAAAGGGTTGATTGAGTACTGGTCTCCTGCAACACTTAAGTTTCCAGATAGGGAGTAGAGTTCAATTTCAAGACAAAGACAAACCTTTATGATTTGGAAAAATCTAAAATGACCGTTTCTGCACTAAAGATTAGTCCTGATGGTAAACAATTTGTGACTACATCACCTCATTAACGTATTCGAGTCTTTTGGTTTCTTACAAGGAAATTAAGACGGACATATGATGAGTCTCTCGAGGTTGCACAAAACTTACAGAGAAGTGATGCCCCATTATATCGGTTGGATGCAATAGATTTTGGACGATGGAGAAGGAAATAGAAAAAATAGAAAATGTACCACAACCAAATGCAGTTTTTGATGAAAGCTGCAATTTTCTGCGTTATACAACATTCTTGTGTGTAAAGATTGTAAATCTGCATACGCATAAAGTGGCAAGAATCATTGGTAAGGTAGAAAACAATGAAAGATTTTTGTGAGTATATTTATACCAGGTGTGGACCCTACTGTCTTGTGTTGTGCATTCAAAAAACATTGAATTTATCTTTTCAGTTGGAGGGAGGCAGTGGAACCTGAAGATGCTACAAAGTGAAGGGACATTTTCAATGAAAAACCACGTCCAGAAGAGCTCATGGCAGTGTCAGATATTGGCAAGGTTGTGGCAACATCTCTACTTGACAACGTGATTTTACATACCACGTTGGGGGATATACACGTGCGCTTATATCCAGAGGAGCACCCTAAAATGGTTGAGAACTTCACTACACATTGCATAAATGGTTATTATTATAATCTAATTTTCCATCAAGTTATCAAAGGCTTCATGATCCAAACAAGGGATCCTCTTGGAGATGGTACTGGGGGCCAGTCTATCCGGGGAAATGAGTTTGCGGATGAATTTCATAAAATTTTACGACATGATCGGCCATTTACATTGTTAGTGGAAAATGTTGGTCCAAATACAAATGGATCTCAATTTTATATCACAACTATAGCTACTCCATGGCTAGACAATAAGCACACATAGTTTAGACTAGTTGTGAAAGGAACATAATATTATGATGGGAAAGAAAAATGATATGCTGATTTTATGGTAAAGCAAAATGATATTATGATAGAAAATGCTTTGCAAAAATCTAGGAACAAAGGAAAACGACCAGAAAGACATCATGTGCCTGCTGCATTTGCAACTGAAAACCAAGGCCAGGGTCCAAGCAATGCACCTTTGTTGAGTAGTGAGGAAATGCTTGCTACAAATAAAGCATTAATTGAAAGTATTTGATTAGGTTTGGGAGGCAATGAGCAACAATTTGCAACATTTAAAGATATCTCTGCTCAATTTTGAAATGGTGATATTGGTGCTCAAAAGTATTATTCACATGTATCAAATCGGGGTATGTCACATCTTGTACATGGGATTGCAAGTTTATGTCACGACCAATACAAACAAAGAGAATTGTTAGAGGCTCATGAATATCGGCTAAAGAATAATTTACATCTTGCTGTAAATCAAGTTACCAATCAGTACGAGGAAATATCTATTAGATCAATTAGCATCGGCAATCATAGAAAGAGAAAGACAATTGATGGAAGTTCCAACAAAGATGTAACATCCAGTTCAAAGGCAAACTCTGTTCGTTGTGCGATCAATATTAGCAACATTATTACAAGAGAATCCCTAGATGTTCGTTGTGCGATCAATATTAGCAACATTATTACAAGAGAATCCCTAGAAAAGATTACAACTCAAGATGGTTCTCAAATTAAAGAGGCTGCATTCAAATACCCAATCATGTCACTTGCATACGGCCAAAGAACTAGAGAAATTTTCTTTGAGGACAAAGCAATTTTAAGGGAAGGACAATGTTATGAACATAACATAAGCATTAATAAAATAATAAGTAATAAAACTACAATAAGATAATAAAGATAGTAAAACAAACAAAATAATAATAAAGGGAATATAATAATAATTATAAATAGTCATGACCAAAAAGTACTCTTTGTAAAGGGGCACCTTAGGCTATATTTAAGTCAACCCCCCCTCCCCCCTTCAATGTAAATCAACATTTTTATTCAAATTGTTATTATATCTTATATACCTTGAGCAAGACTATATATACAACAATCTCATATATAACAACATACTACTCTCAATCTACAAGCATGCCACATGTATGCCCTATTGAAATATTGTAACTTCGAAGAATATTCTACCTAAGAAGGAATGTTGAATAATATTATTATATTATGTTTATTAATTAGGCCCTATTGTGCCTTTGTAAAAGTCGACCCTTTTGTGCCTTGACAGTTAAATGTAAATTAAGAGGGTAAAGTGACAGGTTGGCCCAGACCTAATTATAGGATGACCATACCACTATTTATAAGAGAGGCCAATGCCTCATTTGGACACACACAACACTCATCTTTGCAGTGCGCAAGTCTTGGAGGAGAACCTGTTGCAACTGGGGATGACGTTAAGGAGGGTTTTGGTCCATCTCTTGGTATTTCTTGGTTAAGTGGTGCGCTACTCTTCCTAGTGAAGGAGTAAAGGAGGATTTTTTGTTCGGTCTTTGGTCTATCTATATTGAGGAAGTTTTTTCTGGGTTTTCTCCCCCATGAGGGTTTCCCAGGATAATGTGTGTGTCTCTATTGTTTATGTGATTTTCTCTCTTTCAGTGATCTTATTTATGTAGCTAATGTGCTAAATGCTTATAATAATAAAGAAGAACTGTAACTGCTAGTTGTATAAGTAAAATTTCAACATGGTATCAAAGTAGGCCTGAAAGACACCAACTCACAGTTTATAAGAAGTGGTTGGCTTCAACACACCTCTTCAAGATTTAGTTTCAATATTGCAGCTGTTGCAGAATTAAGGTTTCTGCATAAACCCTAAGTGTGACATTTTCCCTATTTAAGGAGGACGTCAGGGGAAGTAACCACATATAGGAGCTCTCCCTAGGAGGGCACATCTAGTCCCTGGATCAGAGTTCTGGAATTTGAAGTTTGAAAAATTAGGGTTTCCTCATAAAACCCTAAATTGCAGTTGCAGTTACAGTATCAGTTGCAGTATCAGTTGCAGTTGCAGTATCAGTTGCAGTATTAGTTGCAGTTGTAGTGCCAATTCCTTCGTGCCAGTTCCTTCATGCCAGTTGCAACACCAGTTGCAGTGCCAACACCAGCCGCAGTACCAGTTCCAGTGAAAGTTTTTGTGAAGTGTTGGGACTGATTTTTATTGTCCTAGTGCGCCTTACCATAGTAAATCTCTAGCTAACTTTAAGTTACAAGTTGAAGCACCTTTAAAGTTTTAAAGGTTCTTTATTGCTTTCCACTACTACCGGATGGTGCCACTACCTGCCGATATTGTCATAGGTATGTAGTTACATATGTTTAAACTGTATCATTATTTTAAAGGCTATTTCCAAGAGAAAGGATATTTTGTTTGAACAACAATCGTAGATCTAACACATTAAGAGGAACTATGCACCCCGGGTTTGATTACTTTGATATGCCTTTACTTGTTATGGAATTATTGTAATCTTATGAATATCCAGGTTGCATTTTTTGATCTATTGAAGTTATCATACTAACCATTGGTCAAAATTAAAGTCAAATTATTATATTGATTAAGGTTGCGATTATAGAGTTTATTCTCTAACTCATATTTCTATCAAGAAAACATATTATCTTAGTACAGAGGACAAGTTGAAGAAAATACTTGTCATCTTGAGTGAAGGAGACTCGAAAGAAAAAAAACACATTCATTCTTGAGGACAAGACTCCAGGTTACAGGTTTGATTGATGAAATTGATAAGATTCAAATTTACACATATCGAGTTTGATAACTGCAACACTATAGTTGTGATAACAATATTTGAAAAGTTTTTTTATTGAATACTTGGTAGCATGTGAGCACTATTGAGATAAATGCTCACTGTAATCGTTTACTAGATATAAATAACATCTCCTCTAGGATAAACTTCTTTTTTTGCTTCTAGGTTACCATGGAGGAATGATTGATCACAACTGTTAGCACTCTGTAAATTTGTTCGGCTGATAAACAAACGACAAAGGTAACTGTTTCAACCAACTTTGAGGAATGAAACTAGCCTTTCGGACCAAGAGAGGGATCTCTCGGGAGACCCTGTCTCCACGTGGGATATGTCTTTAAAGTGGTGGCTAGATTTAACACGTTTGAAACAATCGTTTTTGGTTATATTGGCGCAAGAAAGTAAGACTTTGGGCTATGGAGTCAATCCGAGGAAAAAATGACAGAAACAAATGACTCAGTGACTGAACTTGAGAGGATAAAGCTAAGCGAGAAACAATCTTCAATGCAAATTGTAATGTGTGGTGGGGAAACAACACAGGAAGTAACTCAGAGCACCGCTGCAGATGAATTTAGAGTTAACTTTTAGAAGAAAAACATTTTGTCTAAATGGCGCGAACAAGGGGCGCTGCGCAGAGAATCCAAAGGTTCAAAAATTTGTTCCGAAGTAGACATAAAAAGATATGAATAAAGAAGACATGAAGCACGTTCGCAAAGAAAGAGGCACAATACATCTGATTGCTACAATTAGAATCTTTTCATCAAACTACAAGACTTTTGCATTAAGTTTTGGTCGAACTCGAATTACATGCAATAGTTATTGTCTATACTAATTTTTCCAACCAGCCTGGCTTACATCGAAAAGATCAAATATATAAACGAGGGCGCCGCTTGGGCTACCCTACTCTTCTAACTGCTATATCTACAAACTAGGGAACTGACTATTCTGCGTTACAAAACTCTCCGCATGATGTTTTCCAAAAATAGACAAAAGGTACATTTGGCTACATCACGATCGTTGTAATCCGCCACGGGGACTCAGTCGTTGATCAAGTATTTGGGTGGACAAGTGTCTATCAGAGTCCCACTGTATGCTGTAACAACTTTGCTTTTCTGCCACACACACATTTCTTGGGGGAAGTGTGCATGGCAAGTGGCTGTAGACAGTCGCGACCATTATTAAAATGGAAAAATGTCTTGGGCGATGTCTCCTTCAAAATTGTCAAGATTTGCTATCTGTTTGCGAATATAGGAACGAACTCAGCTAATCTTGTTTCTTCTGCTCGCTAGCGAGAGCCGTGCGAGATATCTCTTCGACCGCTTCACATTCTTTGGAGTGTTTGGCATACCTATCTTCTGACAGCCGATGTGCCTCGCGCAGTTATACAATTGTATCCTGCGCCTCCCGAAGATGTCTTTTTAGCCACGTCACATTCCCTTCGCGACCTTGTGCTGCTGATGCTTCCGTGATCTTTGTCGCCAACTGTTGTCTCAACTCCTTGTTTTCTTGGTACATTTCAACGATGGCTAGCTTCGCTTGCTTCAACTGCTGAGATGTCTCTTGATCATTTGATCCTGTGGCACCCATCCTCTTCATTCTGCTCCCACTTCCCCTGTTGGTACTTTCCAAAGGCTCCAGGCAGACGACACGCATAAGTAATTATTCAACGATTGGACGTGCGCGTGGCTCATCTGAGATTCGAGTTTCCCCAACTTTCTTGTTTTTCCTTAGTCTGCCCCTTCTCCGAGGTATCTGTTGTTGGGGCAACAAGACTTCTACTATCCCTCCTTGCTGTGCAGTTCCTTCCACTCCAAGTTTTACGTGGTGTGATCTCGTCTTTCCCGTAGGTAAAGGAAAAATCCTCCTTTTATCGTTGGGGATGCATGTTGTGAGCGAGAATGAATCCCAATCACTCTGGGGCTCGGGTCTGATGATCTTGCCACTACGTGTACCCTTCTTCATGTTCTGAGAGGTCGCCATGGTGCAATCGATATCTGTCTTGCGCGTAGTATATTGGGCAGATGCCCAATATGGAGAATCCGATCGACCTTGGCCTACGAGAAAACTTACAGACAAAGCCTGGATTTGATTTCGTGAACAAAATGGGTGTAGAACCTCTGGGATTTATAACAAATCGGGCGAAAAGAAAAAATGTGCTAAAGAATACTGAATTCATGGAGATTAGATGTTTCAAATTGAACTGCAGATTTTCCATAACACATCCCTGTGTGTAAAGTAAATGAGATAAGGGTTGCGGGGCATACGTGATGCGAATGCCACGATTTTTCATTCCTTCGGCCTCCATGATGAACTGATAATAGTTACAACACCTGTCGAAGCGACCTCCATTAACTACTTGACTCGACCTGGGGCACGTAGAGACTAACTTTGACAGGACCCAACTTTTTGGGGACAACATACCTGTACAATTCATGTATGTTTCAAATCTGACATCCCTTCCCATTTCCAAGGGCCAACTGACCACTTGCTGACTTTGACCCTTTCATTGCTACATACCTGAATTCACGTCTTTTGACACATGGGCTACAACTCGACTGAAAACCGACTCTGATTGAAAGAAAAATGGCAATGCTAACAACTGGCTCCAACGGGGATGCTATCCTCCCTACGAGGTAGCAAAGAATAGTAGACCAAGTGCTTGACCATTGGGCCTTATTTTGACTCTTTGACATTGCAATATGAAAAACAGGACGCAACCTAAACCTATCGACGCAGTTTCTAAAAAGAATCAGCATAAAACTCAGGGCCTTCACTTCGAGCTTCAATTTTTTGATGACCTACTGACTCGACACACAAATAAAATGACTATTTACAATGACAAATGACTTAAACGAAATTTATTTCATCAAATATTGTTTGAGGAACCTGCCGTTTACAGGCCCCCAACCAACGCATTCCCCATTTAGTTCTTCCAGAAAATAAGCATTATTTCCGCGATGTGCACCGATTCTGAATGGACCTGTCCACAAGTTATCTAAGTTTCGTGCTTTCCTTTGTCCTCATTTCTCGCGTCCCATCTCAACACTAGATCACCCAACCGGAAATCCTCTGGCTTGGAACGCTTGTCAAAGGATTTCTTCATCTTTTCCTGGTGGAGCTGTGATTGATTGTACACTTGTTCCCTCATTTGTTGTGTGTGAACCAACTGGTTTACTCTTCTCTGCGCGTGATTTGGCTCAGCCTCCTGCTCTTGCAACATTTTTTTGATGGGCAACCCCAGTGTAGTAGGAAAAATTGCATCTGCGCCGTATACAATCTGGAAAGGAGACGTTGAAATGGACTTCTTGGTGGTATCCCGATATTTCCACAACACGTAGATAAGCTTTTTATGCCAAGCTTTCTTATTATCCTACAATATCCTTTTGATGATCCCAGTTAGTCTTTTATTTGAGGATTCTGCTAACCCATTTCCTTGTGGGTAGTACGTCGTAGAATGCCCCAAGGTTATATTGTAATCCTAACAAAACTTTTCCATCCTCTTAGACTTGAATGCGACCGCATTGTCTGTTATGATCTTGACGGGACACCTGAACCTCGACAAGATGTTTGTCTCCAGAAATTGGATGATGACTGCGTCGGTAGCGTGTTTCGTGGGGATCACTTCTATCCATTTTGTGAAGTAGTCAGTGGCCATGAGTATCCATTTGTGCTACGTCGAGGATGGCAGATTTATTTCCCCTATGAAATCCAAACCCTACTGCATGAACGGTGCCTCGACTAAGATCGACTTTAGTGGCAGGGGCTGCATATTTCTTCTCCCGTCGAAAATATGGCATTTGTGGCAGCTAGAGACTTCTTTGTACATGCCTGTGAAGATTGTAGGCCAATAGTAACCTGCCCTTAGGATTTTGTGCACGGTGGTTTTCCAGTAATGGTGTCCCCCACAGTCGCCCTTGTGAAATTCTTTTGTGGCTCGCTTCACATCATTCTCCAACAAACAACTCAACAACATACCCCCAGGATCTTTCCAGTGGAGTGAGTTGTCCAGGATGCAGAACTTAACTGCTTTAAGCTTGAGAAATTTGGCCTTAGTCTTACTTACGCCTAGAGGGGCCTTGAGATTCTTCAACACATAGATGATATCATCATACCACGAAGAATCAATGAACTCCTGGGACACCTGCGCAGTTGTTTCTTCTTGAGTACTCTCTGATAGATCAATGATGAAATTTATTCCCACAATGTCGCAGTCTGACTACGCCATTAGCTTCGCAAGACCCCGACCCTTAATTAATTTCGTAGGCTTGATCTCTAGGTCATATTCTAGCATGGCCGCTATCCACTTACCTCTCCTTCCTTCACGGTCGGGCACATAAGAAAGGACGTGGGAATGAAATATGTACGTCCTGAAATCCTTCAAGGCCTTCACTAAAGAATACACTTGTTTTTCCATGATGTCGTACCTTAATGGAGTATCCCGCAACGTCTTGCTGAAATAAGCTATAGGCTTCTTGAAGTTTTGTTCGTCTTTCTGTAATAGAACGCTGACAATCGTATGCTCTGAGGCAAATGAAAACAAGATGAAATCCTTCGTGAAATCTGGACTAGATAGTATAGGTGCTCTATTCAATGCCACCTTGATATCTTCAAACGATTTCTTGGCCTTCGGGTTCCACTTGATTTCATTTCCCTTTGTGAGCATGCAGGTGATATGATTTATAATTTCTGCTAGATTTGGGATGAATCTCCTTAAGAAGTTTACTTTTCCCAGGAAGGATTGCACTTCTTTTTTACTGTGCGGAGTGCCGATCTTTAGGATTCCTTCAATCCTGCTAGGGTCTATCTTAATGCCTTCCCTTGAGATAATATGTTCCAACAACTTCCCTTCTTCCACCCCGAAATGTGATTTTTTAGGATTTAGCGATATGTTGAACTTCTTGCACTTCTGGAAAACTTTCTTCAGATGTTCGAGGTGTTGTTCGTCGGAGGTAGAGTATACCGTGATGTCGTCCAGATAGATCATAATGAACCTATCCTTTTTGTTGACAAACATGATGTCCATTGCCCTTTGGAATGTGGCTCCAATGTTCATCAGGCCGAAAGGCATCTTGGCATACATGAACGTTCCCCATGGAGTTGTGAAAGTTGTTTTTTCTCTGTCATCTGGGTGGACCATGATCTGATTATACCCTGAAAAACTGTCCAATATGGACATCTTCTAGGACCCCACCACCTTTTGTAGGATGTAGTCCATTTTGGGAAGAGGGTAGTGATCCTTGAGGGACACTTTGTTTAAATTATGGAAGTCTACACACAGTCTTATCTCGCTGCTCTTCTTTCTCATGGGCACCAAATTAGTTACCCATTTAGAGAATCGCAAAGAAACAATAATCTTAGCATCGAAAATTTTCTTTACCTCTTTCTCGATCAACGAAAACAACAGGGGGTTTATCCATATTAGCTTTTGTTTAAAAGGTTTCTGATCTTCCTTGAGAGGGATAACATGCTAGATCACCTTAGTGTCATACACTTCCAATTCATCATAGCTCCATGCGAAAACGTCTGGGAACTCCTTCATGAGCTTGACGTAGTCCTGCTTGACCTCTGGGCTGAGTGTTTTTGATAACTTGATCATTTTCGGGTTCTCCTCAGTCCCGATGTTTCATTCTTCCATGTCCTCTTCATTTGCAGTGATCTTGGGGTTTTTAACCAAGTCATTTTCGTCAAACAACTTTTCCAGCGGCACTAAACCCTTCAGAATGATGTTATTCTTTAGTTGTATTATGTCCCTTCCCACGATCTAGTTCTGGAAAGGTTCGTCATTACTGCACGCATCCATTCTCCCATCTTTGTCGCAGTAGCATTCATCATCAATGTTTATGTTAGTGAACTCATCACTCATATAAATAAATCTTTCTACCTGCTTGTTGTCCTCAAACACCTGCCAGTGTTTGATATTATCAGGAACTGTCAGCCTGTGTTTGACTTCAATCTCGTATCTCTTGTTTGGGAATATGGGGATTTTAAAAACCGAGGCCAAGGTGGCCAGCGCATCGGTGATCTGATTTTTCTTCCTTGGGATAACAGATATGTCATACTCTGAAAATTCCTCGAGGAGGTCCAGCGCCAAGTTCCTGTACGCTCTCAACCTGGGGTGCTTTGTCTGATATATGCCTTTAACTTGGTTTATGACCAGTTTAGAGTCTCTGGTCACTGCTATCCTCTTTGCGCCTGATTCTTTCAACACCTTCAGGCCCAGAATTAGTGCCTCATACTCGGCCATGTTGTTTGTGGATTCGAACACGAGCTTGTATGAGTGCAGCTTTATGACCATTTTAGGGGGGCTTACCCACATGCCGTCCCCAACCCCTTCTTTGCTGATTGCACCATCAAAGCTCATGTTCCATATTCCATTTTCCACGCGGTCCTCCAAGTCAACGCACTCTGCTGTTTTCTGTGCGGTTTCCTCATCGACTATCATGATGGTTGTCGACTCTTCTTCTTCAAAACTTAGGTCATTGAAGAATATAGAAGAGCCAACCTTAGTGTCGATGGAGTATATGGGATGGTTATTTGGCTACGTCTTGCTGCTCACCATGTACTTCAACAACACTTCTCTATACAATCGTCTGTCCTGGCCAAAGATCAGAATGGTGGCGTATGACATGTCCATTTGCAGGGTCCCTTTTAACTTCGCAGCCCACGATTTGGACAACAACATGCCAAACTTAGGGGGGTATGTTCGCCACAACAACGTCCATCACCATATTCTTTGAAGGAATCTGGGCCAATGACATGACCAAGTCTTTGATGAGGCCCAGGCACTTGACTTTCCTCGAGTCGAAAGAGAAAATTTCCTTATAAGGTCTGGTGATGTCCAGACCCAGTTCGTCCATGATCACCTTTGGCATGAGGTTGTGCGACACACCTAAATCTAGCATGGAGTTATGGAGGGTCATGTCTTTGACCTTCAGACTGACGTAGAATAGAGGGACATCCTCAGTATCACTTGTCTCTTCAACACACAGACCAAACAAGATAGTGGGGTGATCATCTTGGACATTCAAAGTGTCGGGGGTCCCTCCCATTTTCAACATTTTAATAATTTGCTCCCGGTATTCACCTTTTCTGATAAGTTCATTGAAAGGGACAAAGGTTTTGATTTTAGCCATTTCATGTTCAAAGTTAAAGGGAGGACAAACTTTCTCTACCTCTTTTCCACCCGCTTCTCGACTTGCTTCCAGAGTTTTCTTCGGGGCCTCCTCCTTCAACTTTTCCTTTTTCGTCGCATCCTTGTTCATGTTGTCTGGCCTCAGTCGACTTGTGGAAGGAGTGTCTGCCAGAGGTTTCCTTATGGGATTAGTCTGCTGAGGCTTGGTAGACGCTTCCTTGCTCCTGAGGTTATATTTCTTATGAAATGGCATGATGGCGTTCTGATAACCCTTTCTGAACACTTCCGTTTCCCATGACAACGCATCATTAGTTTCCCCAATACATGCATCGTCTCTCTCCAGCATGAAATCGTTGTTTCTACTCATGTATCGATCATGTTTGCTCTTAGTCAAGAACACACACGGGTTCTTGTCATCGCAACAATGCATTTGGTCTTCGAACATCTGATCGAAGTCTTCATCCGCGTAGTTGTTTTGGAACGTAGGTCTTGTCTGTTGGTCACCCTGATCTCTCTGCTCCCTCTGCTCCCTCTGTTGGATCTGAGGAACTTGACCTCTCCTGAGGTTTTGATTCCTGGGCCAGGGGTCATGTTGTTCTCTAGCAGTGGGGCTGTTTCCTACAGACATCTTCTCCATTAGCTTCTCCATGGTTCTCATCATTAAATCGAATTTGTCGTCTGCGGATCTCGACGTTGATGGTTGCGCGTCTCCTTGGGGGTTCTTATCACCTTTGTTTAATCTCTGTTTGATCTTCCCCAATGCCATCATATTTACCTCAACTTCGATCGCATTTCTCATTATCATGTCCAGGTTTGTTGATCTTCTTTCTCTCAACAACAAAGCGAAATCGTTGTCGAAAGAGTTAGTGTACCACAACTATGTAACCCCAGGAGGTGGCTGGACTTCTACAGGAATCGAGTTATAAACTTTCATGAAATGGGTTGAGAATTCTTGCACCATCTCCTCCGACGCCTTCTTCATGTTATTGTACTGCGTCAACAACTGCAAGGGGTTCTTCTTGTCTCCCCATTTATTGATGAAAGATGTTTCGAACGTGGCGAAATATTGAATACTTGCTGGTCGTGGGGATTTGAAACACTTCCTCACCTCCCCCGCAAACTTTTGTGTGAACAAGATCATTTTCATGTCTGCATAGTCTACCTCTTCCAGGTCGACGAAGTCGTTGAACCAATCCAGATGCTTCTGCGCTGAAACGTTCCCTTCAGCATCGTAGAGCTTAACTATCTGGCTGTAATTATGGGGAAAATCATGCAGCTGGGATGGTAGAACAAGGTGGGAAAATCTGGCGGCCATGGCTCTGGGAGGGCTAGGGGCTTGAGGAATATTATTAGACACTAGGGTTTGGAATATTTTCTGGTCGAAAACTATTTTGTCCAAGCTGGTTTCCGACTTAGACCTAAACAGGGTTTGTTCAAACAATGCGTCAAACTCAAGGTCATCAATGCTTTGCGCACCGTCTTTTGGTAAGGAAAAACTTCTGTCCAGGTAATATAACGGGTCCGACGCTTTCTCTTTAGTCCTGCGTAGAATTTTCTCGGGGTCGTACACAGGATTTGTAGGGTTTGGGTCAAGATTTTCTCTGGTATAGATCGTCTTCGGAGCCAGGGTTACTGAACTGCACTACTTGGAGCTACTGGTCTTCTTGACTGGAGTCTCCAGGGTAAAGGTTTTAACCAGTGCAAATGTTTGTCCCTCTGTTACCCTCAGGGATCAAACTACAACGTTAGTCATTCTCATAGGGAAAAAACTATTTAATTTCGTTCCCCGACAATAGTGCCAGAATGTTAGCACTCTGTAAATTTGTTCGGCTGATAAACAGACGATAGAGGTAACTGTTTCAACCAACTTTGAGGCCCAAAACGATCCTTTCGGACTTGGAGAGGGCTCTCTCGGGAGACTCTGTCTCTGCGCAGAATATGGATTTTAAGTGGTGGCTAGATTTAACACCTTTGAACCAATGGGTTCTAGTTATATTGGCGCAAGAACGTAAGACTTTGGGATATAGAGTCGATCCGAGGAAAAAATGACAGAAACAAATGACTCAATGACTGAACTTGAGAGGATAAGGCTAAGAGAACAATAGTCTAAAGTCCAAATTGTAATGTGTGGCGAGGAGAAAACACATGAAGTAACTCAGAGCACCGCTGTAGATGAATTTGGAGTTAACTTTTAGAAGAAAAACGTTTTGTCTAAATGGCACGAACAAGGGGCGCTGTGCAACGAATCCACAGGTTCGAAAATTTGTTCTGAAGTACATAGAAAAAGATATGAATAAAGACGACATGAAGCACGTACGCAAAGAAAGAGGCACAATACATCTGACTGCTACAATTAGAATCTTTTCATCCAACTACAGGACTTTTGCATTAAGTTTCAGTCGAACTCGAATTACATCTAATAGTTATTGTCTATACTAATTTTGCCAACCAACCTGGCTTACATCGAAAAGATCAAATATATAAATGGGGGCGCCGCTTGGGCTACCCTACTATTCTAATTGCTATCTTTACAAACTAGGGAACTGATTGTTCTGTGTTACAAAACTCTTCACATGACGTTTTCCAAAAATAGACAAAAGGTACATTTGGCTACATCACGATCGTTGTAATCCACCACGGGGACTCGGTCATCGATCAGGGATCTGGGTGGACAAGTGTCTATCAGAGTCCCACTATCTGTTATAATGACTTTTTTTTTCTGCCGCACGCTCATTTGTTGGGGGAAGTGTGCGCGACAAGTGGTTGTAGACAGTAGCGGCAATTATTAAAATAGCAAAATTTCTTGGGCGATGTCTCCAAAATTGTCAAGCTTTGTCGTCTGTTTGTGAATATAAGAACGAACTCGGCTAATCTTGTTTCTTCTGCTCGCTGGCGAGAGCCGCACAGGCTATCTCTTCGACCACTTCCCATTCTTTGGAGTGTTTGGCATACCTTTCTTCTTACAACCGCTGCGCCTCGCGCAGTTGTACAATCGTATCTTGCGCCTCCCAGAGCTGTTTTTTTAGACACATCACGTTTCCTTCACGACCTTGTGCTGCTGATTCTTGCATGATATTTGTCGCCAGCTATTGTCTCAACTCCCTGTTTTCTTGGTATACTTCTGTTAGAATATAGAATATGGTGTGCTCGGTTTACCATTGACGATACCCTCATCACCCAAACATAGGCTGAAGCCACCCTCCGAGCACCTTAACCTTGTATGAGAATTACTCCGAAAGCAAACCCTAGGCTAGATAGCCAAACAAAGGGTAGCGCACCTTTCCCAAGGATAGCGCATCATAAAGAGCTAATTAGATAGTCCAAACCCTATCCAAGAGATAGTCCAAGCAAACACTGAAAAACTGCTAGCTGCAGCAACTGCACCTGCAACTCTCCTCCACATGTGCGCACCAAACTGGGAACTGCAGTGCACACCACTTGCTATCTGCAATTCTGAGATGCTGTCCAATGAGAACTGATGCCCTGTATTTATACTGGTTCTACCAGATTTGCTGGGGCCGACTTCTCCTTCTGGATATCTGTCTGTTCAGTATATTATTATTATTTATGGTCGACTTCTTCTCTTGGAGGATAATAACCTAATATAATTTATCTTCTTGAGCCAACAAGACTTCTAGGGTTCTTAGCCAACTCATTAGGGTTTTCTCTTGATTTCCAGAGTCTTCTATTCTCGTCAGGTTTACATGTGGAGGTAAATACCTCCCACAACTACCATAATATTAACACTCCCTCCTAGCTAGGGAGGTATTATAGGTAATGGACTTGAGCACAAAAACATACCATTTACCCGGTAGCATCAATATAGTCATCTAGACTATTTCATGACTAGATCATGAGCATCACCATCACCATCAGCTGCACCATCTCTCGAAACCATACTTCATTTGAGTAATTAGACATGATGCTGGATAAGTCACTCACACCATAGAGTGATACAAGAGCCACTCTTATAATCTAGAGGAGTAAATTCTCTGAACCAATTTCCGTCTGGAAAATCTCTGTTCATCATTCGTCTGGATGATGATTATTTTCAGTAAACTACTGATAGTCTTCAAGGCAGTTAGAACAAAAATAGAACACAATTGTGTCTATCCATAGTAGTACATAACTACAATTCAATGGTTCACTACCACACCAAGTAACACACAAGTACTTGATCAACAACGTGTAGTCGCGAACAGTGGAACATATCCACCACAGTAGTCTTCATCTACTGTCATACAGTCTTCATAACAAACATCTGATAGCAACCTGCATAGAAACAATGTTATGATATAAACTGAATCATCTGGGCCAATCTTTCACTCACATCTGTGAGTTCTGAAAGAATATATGCCTCACAAATAATGGAACATATCCACCACAATAGTCTTCATCTACTATCATATGATCTTCATAAAAAACATTTGATAGCAACCTGCATAGAAACAATGTTATGATATAAATTGAATCATCTAGGCCAATATTTCACTTACATCTGTGAGATATGAAAGAATATCTGCCCTCAGTTTAGAACATCAGCAATGGGCTATCTACCCTATTCTTCTCAAATAAGGAAGAAGGATTGTTTCTGATTTCTGAGCCTGGACCATTCCTTTGTTAGAATATAGAAGATGGTGTGCTCGTTTTACCATTGACGATACCCTCGTCACCCAACCACAGGTCGAAGCCTCCCTCCGTGCACCTTAACCTTGACCTAAGAATTCTTCCGGAAGCAAACCCTAGGCTAGATAGCCAAACAAAGAGTATCACATCAATCCCCAAGGATAGCGCATCACAAAAGCTGATCAGATAGTCCCAAACCCTAGCCAAGAGATATCCAAGCCAATACTGAAACTAGCTGTTGTTGCAGCTACACCTGCAACCCTCCTCCAAACCTGCGCACTAGACTGCAACTGCAGTGCGCATCAACTGGAAAACTGCTGCGCAGAACTACTCTGTCTGCAACTGCTGAGAGTGACAAATGAGAACTAGTGCCCTGTATTTATAGTAATCCTGCCAGTTTACTGGGGTCGACTTCTCTTTCTGGGTATGTGTCTGTTCAGTATATTATTATTAATTCTAGCCGACTTATTCTCTTGGAGGCTAATAGCCTAATATAAATTTTCTTCTTGAGCCGACAAGGCTTCTAGGGTTATTAGCCAACTCATTAGGGTTTCTCTTGCTTTCTAGAGTCTTCTATTCTCTTCAAGTTCACACATGGGGGTAAATACCTCCCGCAGCTACCATAATATTAACACTCCCTCCTAGCTAGAGAGGTATTTATAGGTAATGGACTTGAGCACAAAACATACCATTTACCTGGTAGCATCAATATAGTCATCTAGACTATTTCATGACTAGATCATGAGTATCACCATCACTATCAACTGCATCATCTCTCGAAACCATACTTCATCTGAGTAATATGATGCTGGATAAGTCACTCTCACCATAGAGTGATACAAGAGGAGTAAAAGCTCTGAACTATTTTCCGTCTGGAAAATCTCTGTTCATCATTCATCTGAATGAT
>ML834987.1:17719-35512 GCA_009831015.1 Picea engelmannii
AAAGTTGAAGGAGGAGGCCCCGAAGAAAACTCTGGAAGCAAGTCGAGAAGCGGGTGGAAAAGAGGTAGAGAAAGTTTGTCCTCCCTTTAACTTTGAACATGAAATGGCTAAAATCAAAACCTTTGTCCCTTTCAATGAACTTATCAGAAAAGGTGAATACCGGGAGCAAATTATTAAAATGTTGAAAATGGGAGGGACCCCCGACACTTTGAATGTCCAAGATGATCACCCCACTATCTTGTTTGGTCTGTGTGTTGAAGAGACAAGTGATACTGAGGATGTCCCTCTATTCTACGTCAGTCTGAAGGTCAAAGACATGACCCTCCATAACTCCATGCTAGATTTAGGTGTGTCGCACAACCTCATGCCAAAGGTGATCATGGACGAACTGGGTCTGGACATCACCAGACCTTATAAGGAAATTTTCTCTTTCGACTCGAGGAAAGTCAAGTGCCTGGGCCTCATCAAAGACTTGGTCATGTCATTGGCCCAGATTCCTTCAAAGAATATGGTGATGGACGTTGTTGTGGCGAACATACCCCCCTAAGTTTGGCATGTTGTTGTCCAAATCGTGGGCTGCGAAGTTAAAAGGGACCCTGCAAATGGACATGTCATACGCCACCATTCTGATCTTTGGCCAGGACAGACGATTGTATAGAGAAGTGTTGTTGAAGTACATGGTGAGCAGCAAGACGTAGCCAAATAACCATCCCATATACTCCATCGACACTAAGGTTGGCTCTTCTATATTCTTCAATGACCTAAGTTTTGAAGAAGAAGAGTCGACAACCATCATGATAGTCGATGAGGAAACCGCACAGAAAACAGCAGAGTGCGTTGACTTGGAGGACCGCGTGGAAAATGGAATATGGAACATGAGCTTTGATGGTGCAATCAGCAAAGAAGGGGTTGGGGACGGCATGTGGGTAAGCCCCCCTAAAATGGTCATAAAGCTGCACTCATACAAGCTCGTGTTCGAATCCACAAACAACATGGCCGAGTATGAGGCACTAATTCTGGGCCTGAAGGTGTTGAAAGAATCAGGCGCAAAGAGGATAGCAGTGACCAGAGACTCTAAACTGGTCATAAACCAAGTTAAAGGCATATATCAGACAAAGCACCCCAGGTTGAGAGCGTACAGGAACTTGGCGCTGGACCTCCTCGAGGAATTTTCAGAGTATGACATATCTGTTATCCCAAGGAAGAAAAATCAGATCACCGATGCGCTGGCCACCTTGGCCTCGGTTTTTAAAATCCCCATATTCCCAAACAAGAGATACGAGATTGAAGTCAAACACAGGCTGACAGTTCCTGATAATATCAAACACTGGCAGGTGTTTGAGGACAACAAGCAGGTAGAAAGATTTATTTATATGAGTGATGAGTTCACTAACATAAACATTGATGATGAATGCTACTGCGACAAAGATGGGAGAATGGATGCGTGCAGTAATGACGAACCTTTCCAGAACTAGATCGTGGGAAGGGACATAATACAACTAAAGAATAACATCATTCTGAAGGGTTTAGTGCCGCTGGAAAAGTTGTTTGACGAAAATGACTTGGTTAAAAACCCCAAGATCACTGCAAATGAAGAGGACATGGAAGAATGAAACATCGGGACTGAGGAGAACCCGAAAATGATCAAGTTATCAAAAACACTCAGCCCAGAGGTCAAGCAGGACTACGTCAAGCTCATGAAGGAGTTCCCAGACGTTTTCGCATGGAGCTATGATGAATTGGAAGTGTATGACACTAAGGTGATCTAGCATGTTATCCCTCTCAAGGAAGATCAGAAACCTTTTAAACAAAAGCTAATATGGATAAACCCCCTGTTGTTTTCGTTGATCGAGAAAGAGGTAAAGAAAATTTTCGATGCTAAGATTATTGTTTCTTTGCGATTCTCTAAATGGGTAACTAATTTGGTGCCCATGAGAAAGAAGAGCAGCGAGATAAGACTGTGTGTAGACTTCCATAATTTAAACAAAGTGTCCCTCAAGGATCACTACCCTCTTCCCAAAATGGACTACATCCTACAAAAGGTGGTGGGGTCCTAGAAGATGTCCATATTGGACAGTTTTTCAGGGTATAATCAGATCATGGTCCACCCAGATGACAGAGAAAAAACAACTTTCACAACTCCATGGGGAACGTTCATGTATGCCAAGATGCCTTTCGGCCTGATGAACATTGGAGCCACATTCCAAAGGGCAATGGACATCATGTTTGTCAACAAAAAGGATAGGTTCATTATGATCTATCTGGACGACATCACGGTATACTCTACCTCCGACGAACAACACCTCGAACATCTGAAGAAAGTTTTCCAGAAGTGCAAGAAGTTCAACATATCGCTAAATCCTAAAAAATCACATTTCGGGGTGGAAGAAGGGAAGTTGTTGGAACATATTATCTCAAGGGAAGGCATTAAGATAGACCCTAGCAGGATTGAAGGAATCCTAAAGATCGGCACTCCGCACAGTAAAAAAGAAGTGCAATCCTTCCTGGGAAAAGTAAACTTCTTAAGGAGATTCATCCCAAATCTAGCAGAAATTATAAATCATATCACCTGCATGCTCACAAAGGGAAATGAAATCAAGTGGAACCCGAAGGCCAAGAAATCGTTTGAAGATATCAAGGTGGCATTGAATAGAGCACCTATACTATCTAGTCCAGATTTCACGAAGGATTTCATCTTGTTTTCATTTGCCTCAGAGCATACGATTGTCAGCGTTCTATTACAGAAAGACGAACAAAACTTCAAGAAGCCTATAGCTTATTTCAGCAAGACGTTGCGGGATACTCCATTAAGGTACGACATCATGGAAAAACAAGTGTATTCTTTAGTGAAGGCCTTGAAGGATTTCAGGACGTACATATTTCATTCCCACGTCCTTTCTTATGTGCCCGACCGTGAAGGAAGGAGAGGTAAGTGGATAGCGGCCATGCTAGAATATGACCTAGAGATCAAGCCTACGAAATTAATTAAGGGTCGGGGTCTTGCGAAGCTAATGGCGTAGTCAGACTGCGACATTGTGGGAATAAATTTCATCATTGATCTATCAGAGAGTACTCAAGAAGAAACAACTGCGCAGGTGTCCCAGGAGTTCATTGATTCTTCGTGGTATGATGATATCATCTATGTGTTGAAGAATCTCAAGGCCCCTCTAGGCGTAAGTAAGACTAAGGCCAAATTTCTCAAGCTTAAAGCAGTTAAGTTCTGCATCCTGGACAACTCACTCCACTGGAAAGATCCTGGGGGTATGTTGTTGAGTTGTTTGTTGGAGAATGATGTGAAGCGAGCCACAAAAGAATTTCACAAGGGCGACTGTGGGGGACACCATTACTGGAAAACCACCGTGCACAAAATCCTAAGGGCAGGTTACTATTGGCCTACAATCTTCACAGGCATGTACAAAGAAGTCTCTAGCTGCCACAAATGCCATATTTTCGACGGGAGAAGAAATATGCAGCCCCTGCCACTAAAGTCGATCTTAGTCGAGGCACCGTTCATGCAGTAGGGTTTGGATTTCATAGGGGAAATAAATCTGCCATCCTCGACGTAGCACAAATGGATACTCATGGCCACTGACTACTTCACAAAATGGATAGAAGTGATCCCCACGAAACACGCTACCGACGCAGTCATCATCCAATTTCTGGAGACAAACATCTTGTCGAGGTTCAGGTGTCCCGTCAAGATCATAACAGACAATGCGGTCGCATTCAAGTCTAAGAGGATGGAAAAGTTTTGTTAGGATTACAATATAACCTTGGGGCATTCTACGACGTACTACCCACAAGGAAATGGGTTAGCAGAATCCTCAAATAAAAGACTAACTGGGATCATCAAAAGGATATTGTAGGATAATAAGAAAGCTTGGCATAAAAAGCTTATCTACGTGTTGTGGAAATATCGGGATACCACCAAGAAGTCCATTTCAACGTCTCCTTTCCAGATTGTATACGGCGCAGATGCAATTTTTCCTACTACACTGGGGTTGCCCATCAAAAAAATGTTGCAAGAGCAGGAGGCTGAGCCAAATCACGCGCAGAGAAGAGTAAACCAGTTGGTTCACACACAACAAATGAGGGAACAAGTGTACAATCAATCACAGCTCCACCAGGAAAAGATGAAGAAATCCTTTGACAAGCGTTCCAAGCCAGAGGATTTCCGGTTGGGTGATCTAGTGTTGAGATGGGACGCGAGAAATGAGGACAAAGGAAAGCACGAAACTTAGATAACTTGTGGACAGGTCCATTCAGAATCGGTGCACATCGCGGAAATAATGCTTATTTTCTGGAAGAACTAAATGGGGAATGCGTTGGTTGGGGGCCTGTAAACGGCAGGTTCCTCAAACAATATTTGATGAAATAAATTTCGTTTAAGTCATTTGTCATTGTAAATAGTCATTTTATTTGTGTGTCGAGTCAGTAGGTCATCAAAAAATTGAAGCTCGAAGTGAAGGCCCTGAGTTTTATGCTGATTCTTTTTAGAAACTGCGTCGATAGGTTTAGGTTGCGTCCTGTTTTTCATATTGCAATGTCAAAGAGTCAAAATAAGGCCCAATGGTCAAGCACTTGGTCTACTATTCTTTGCTACCTCGTAGGGAGGATAGCATCCCCGTTGGAGCCAGTTGTTAGCATTGCCATTTTTCTTTCAATCAGAGTCGGTTTTCAGTCGAGTTGTAGCCCATGTGTCAAAAGACGTGAATTCAGGTATGTAGCAATGAAAGGGTCAAAGTCAGCAAGTGGTCAGTTGGCCCTTGGAAATGGGAAGGGATGTCAGATTTGAAACATACATGAATTGTACAGGTATGTTGTCCCCAAAAAGTTGGGTCCTGTCAAAGTTAGTCTCTACGTGCCCCAGGTCGAGTCAAGTAGTTAATGGAGGTCGCTTCGACAGGTGTTGTAACTATTATCAGTTCATCATGGAGGCCGAAGGAATGAAAAATCGTGGCATTCGCATCACGTATGCCCCGCAACCCTTATCTCATTTACTTTACACACAGGGATGTGTTATGGAAAATCTGCAGTTCAATTTGAAACATCTAATCTCCATGAATTCAGTATTCTTTAGCACATTTTTTCTTTTCGCCCGATTTGTTATAAATCCCAGAGGTTCTACACCCATTTTGTTCACGAAATCAAATCCAGGCTTTGTCTGTAAGTTTTCTCGTAGGCCAAGGTCGATCGGATTCTCCATATTGGGCATCTGCCCAATATACTACGCGCAAGACAGATATCGATTGCACCATGGCGACCTCTCAGAACATGAAGAAGGGTACACGTAGTGGCAAGATCATCAGACCCGAGCCCCAGAGTGATTGGGATTCATTCTCGCTCACAACATGCATCCCCAACGATAAAAGGAGGATTTTTCCTTTACCTACGGGAAAGACGAGATCACACCACGTAAAACTTGGAGTGGAAGGAACTGCACAGCAAGGAGGGATAGTAGAAGTCTTGTTGCCCCAACAACAGATACCTCGGAGAAGGGGCAGACTAAGGAAAAACAAGAAAGTTGGGGAAACTCGAATCTCAGATGAGCCACGCGCACGTCCAATCGTTGAATAATTACTTATGCGTGTCGTCTGCCTGGAGCCTTTGGAAAGTACCAACAGGGGAAGTGGGAGCAGAATGAAGAGGATGGGTGCCACAGGATCAAATGATCAAGAGACATCTCAGCAGTTGAAGCAAGCGAAGCTAGCCATCGTTGAAATGTACCAAGAAAACAAGGAGTTGAGACAACAGTTGGCGACAAAGATCACGGAAGCATCAGCAGCACAAGGTCGCGAAGGGAATGTGACGTGGCTAAAAAGACATCTTCGGGAGGCGCAGGATACAATTGTATAACTGCGCGAGGCACATCGGCTGTCAGAAGATAGGTATGCCAAACACTCCAAAGAATGTGAAGCGGTCGAAGAGATATCTCGCACGGCTCTCGCTAGCGAGCAGAAGAAACAAGATTAGCTGAGTTCGTTCCTATATTCGCAAACAGATAGCAAATCTTGACAATTTTGAAGGAGACATCGCCCAAGACATTTTTCCATTTTAATAATGGTCGCGACTGTCTACAGCCACTTGCCATGCACACTTCCCCCAAGAAATGTGTGTGTGGCAGAAAAGCAAAGTTGTTACAGCATACAGTGGGACTCTGATAGACACTTGTCCACCCAAATACTTGATCAACGACTGAGTCCCCGTGGCGGATTACAACGATCGTGATGTAGCCAAATGTACCTTTTGTCTATTTTTGGAAAACATCATGCGGAGAGTTTTGTAACGCAGAATAGTCAGTTCCCTAGTTTGTAGATATAGCAGTTAGAAGAGTAGGGTAGCCCAAGCGGCGCCCTCGTTTATATATTTGATCTTTTCGATGTAAGCCAGGCTGGTTGGAAAAATTAGTATAGACAATAACTATTGCATGTAATTCGAGTTCGACCAAAACTTAATGCAAAAGTCTTGTAGTTTGATGAAAAGATTCTAATTGTAGCAATCAGATGTATTGTGCCTCTTTCTTTGCGAACGTGCTTCATGTCTTCTTTATTCATATCTTTTTATGTCTACTTCGGAACAAATTTTTGAACCTTTGGATTCTCTGCGCAGCGCCCCTTGTTCGCGCCATTTAGACAAAATGTTTTTCTTCTAAAAGTTAACTCTAAATTCATCTGCAGCGGTGCTCTGAGTTACTTCCTGTGTTGTTTCCCCACCACACATTACAATTTGCATTGAAGATTGTTTCTCGCTTAGCTTTATCCTCTCAAGTTCAGTCACTGAGTCATTTGTTTCTGTCATTTTTTCCTCGGATTGACTCCATAGCCCAAAGTCTTACTTTCTTGCGCCAATATAACCAAAAACGATTGTTTCAAACGTGTTAAATCTAGCCACCACTTTAAAGACATATCCCACGTGGAGACAGGGTCTCCCGAGAGATCCCTCTCTTGGTCCGAAAGGCTAGTTTCATTCCTCAAAGTTGGTTGAAACAGTTACCTTTGTCGTTTGTTTATCAGCCGAACAAATTTACAGAGTGCTAACAGTTGTGATCAATCATTCCTCCATGGTAACCTAGAAGCAAAAAAAGAAGTTTATCCTAGAGGAGATGTTATTTATATCTAGTAAACGATTACAGTGAGCATTTATCTCAATAGTGCTCACATGCTACCAAGTATTCAATAAAAAAACTTTTCAAATATTGTTATCACAACTATAGTGTTGCAGTTATCAAACTCGATATGTGTAAATTTGAATCTTATCAATTTCATCAATCAAACCTGTAACCTGGAGTCTTGTCCTCAAGAATGAATGTGTTTTTTTTCTTTCGAGTCTCCTTCACTCAAGATGACAAGTATTTTCTTCAACTTGTCCTCTGTACTAAGATAATATGTTTTCTTGATAGAAATATGAGTTAGAGAATAAACTCTATAATCGCAACCTTAATCAATATAATAATTTGACTTTAATTTTGACCAATGGTTAGTATGATAACTTCAATAGATCAAAAAATGCAACCTGGATATTCATAAGATTACAATAATTCCATAACAAGTAAAGGCATATCAAAGTAATCAAACCCGGGGTGCATAGTTCCTCTTAATGTGTTAGATCTACGATTGTTGTTCAAACAAAATATCCTTTCTCTTGGAAATAGCCTTTAAAATAATGATACAGTTTAAACATATGTAACTACATACCTATGACAATATCGGCAGGTAGTGGCACCATCCGGTAGTAGTGGAAAGCAATAAAGAACCTTTAAAACTTTAAAGGTGCTTCAACTTGTAACTTAAAGTTAGCTAGAGATTTACTATGGTAAGGCGCACTAGGACAATAAAAATCAGTCCCAACACTTCACAAAAACTTTCACTGGAACTGGTACTGCGGCTGGTGTTGGCACTGCAACTGGTGTTGCAACTGGCATGAAGGAACTGGCACGAAGGAATTGGCACTACAACTGCAACTAATACTGCAACTGATACTGCAACTGCAACTGATACTGCAACTGATACTGTAACTGCAACTGCAATTTAGGGTTTTATGAGGAAACCCTAATTTTTCAAACTTCAAATTCCAGAACTCTGATCCAGGGACTAGATGTGCCCTCCTAGGGAGAGCTCCTATATGTGGTTACTTCCCCTGACGTCCTCCTTAAATAGGGAAAATGTCACACTTAGGGTTTATGCAGAAACCTTAATTCTGCAACAGCTGCAATATTGAAACTAAATCTTGAAGAGGTGTGTTGAAGCCAACCACTTCTTATAAACTGTGAGTTGGTGTCTTTCAGGCCTACTTTGATACCATGTTGAAATTTTACTTATACAACTAGCAGTTACAGTTCTTCTTTATTATTATAAGCATTTAGCACATTAGCTACATAAATAAGATCACTGAAAGAGAGAAAATCACATAAACAATAGAGACACACACATTATCCTGGGAAACCCTCATGGGGGAGAAAACCCAGAAAAAACTTCCTCAATATAGATAGACCAAAGACCGAACAAAAAATCCTCCTTTACTCCTTCACTAGGAAGAGTAGCGCACCACTTAACCAAGAAATACCAAGAGATGGACCAAAACCCTCCTTAACGTCATCCCCAGTTGCAACAGGTTCTCCTCCAAGACTTGCGCACTGCAAAGATGAGTGTTGTGTGTGTCCAAATGAGGCATTGGCCTCTCTTATAAATAGTGGTATGGTCATCCTATAATTAGGTCTGGGCCAACCTGTCACTTTACCCTCTTAATTTACATTTAACTGTCAAGGCACAAAAGGGTCGACTTTTACAAAGGCACAATAGGGCCTAATTAATAAACATAATATAATAATATTATTCAACATTCCTTCTTAGGTAGAATATTCTTCGAAGTTACAATATTTCAATAGGGCATACATGTGGCATGCTTGTAGATTGAGAGTAGTATGTTGTTATATATGAGATTGTTGTATATATAGTCTTGCTCAAGGTATATAAGATATAATAACAATTTGAATAAAAATGTTGATTTACATTGAAGGGGGGAGGGGGGGTTGACTTAAATATAGCCTAAGGTGCCCCTTTACAAAGAGTACTTTTTGGTCATGACTATTTATAATTATTATTATATTCCCTTTATTATTATTTTGTTTGTTTTACTATCTTTATTATCTTATTGTAGTTTTATTACTTATTATTTTATTAATGCTTATGTTATGTTCATAACATTGTCCTTCCCTTAAAATTGCTTTGTCCTCAAAGAAAATTTCTCTAGTTCTTTGGCCGTATGCAAGTGACATGATTGGGTATTTGAATGCAGCCTCTTTAATTTGAGAACCATCTTGAGTTGTAATCTTTTCTAGGGATTCTCTTGTAATAATGTTGCTAATATTGATCGCACAACGAACATCTAGGGATTCTCTTGTAATAATGTTGCTAATATTGATCGCACAACGAACAGAGTTTGCCTTTGAACTGGATGTTACATCTTTGTTGGAACTTCCATCAATTGTCTTTCTCTTTCTATGATTGCCGATGCTAATTGATCTAATAGATATTTCCTCGTACTGATTGGTAACTTGATTTACAGCAAGATGTAAATTATTCTTTAGCCGATATTCATGAGCCTCTAACAATTCTCTTTGTTTGTATTGGTCGTGACATAAACTTGCAATCCCATGTACAAGATGTGACATACCCCGATTTGATACATGTGAATAATACTTTTGAGCACCAATATCACCATTTCAAAATTGAGCAGAGATATCTTTAAATGTTGCAAATTGTTGCTCATTGCCTCCCAAACCTAATCAAATACTTTCAATTAATGCTTTATTTGTAGCAAGCATTTCCTCACTACTCAACAAAGGTGCATTGCTTGGACCCTGGCCTTGGTTTTCAGTTGCAAATGCAGCAGGCACATGATGTCTTTCTGGTCGTTTTCCTTTGTTCCTAGATTTTTGCAAAGCATTTTCTATCATAATATCATTTTGCTTTACCATAAAATCAGCATATCATTTTTCTTTCCCATCATAATATTATGTTCCTTTCACAACTAGTCTAAACTATGTGTGCTTATTGTCTAGCCATGGAGTAGCTATAGTTGTGATATAAAATTGAGATCCATTTGTATTTGGACCAACATTTTCCACTAACAATGTAAATGGCCGATCATGTCGTAAAATTTTATGAAATTCATCCGCAAACTCATTTCCCCGGATAGACTGGCCCCCAGTACCATCTCCAAGAGGATCCCTTGTTTGGATCATGAAGCCTTTGATAACTTGATGGAAAATTAGATTATAATAATAACCATTTATGCAATGTGTAGTGAAGTTCTCAACCATTTTAGGGTGCTCCTCTGGATATAAGCGCACGTGTATATCCCCCAACGTGGTATGTAAAATCACGTTGTCAAGTAGAGATGTTGCCACAACCTTGCCAATATCTGACACTGCCATGAGCTCTTCTGGACGTGGTTTTTCATTGAAAATGTCCCTTCACTTTGTAGCATCTTCAGGTTCCACTGCCTCCCTCCAACTGAAAAGATAAATTCAATGTTTTTTGAATGCACAACACAAGACAGTAGGGTCCACACCTGGTATAAATATACTCACAAAAATCTTTCATTGTTTTCTACCTTACCAATGATTCTTGCCACTTTATGCGTATGCAGATTTACAATCTTTACACACAAGAATGTTGTATAACGCAGAAAATTGCAGCTTTCATCAAAAACTGCATTTGGTTGTGGTACATTTTCTATTTTTTCTATTTCCTTCTCCATCGTCCAAAATCTATTGCATCCAACCGATATAATGGGGCATCACTTCTCTGTAAGTTTTGTGCAACCTCGAGAGACTCATCATATGTCCGTCTTAATTTCCTTGTAAGAAACCAAAAGACTCGAATACGTTAATGAGGTGATGTAGTCACAAATTGTTTACCATCAGGACTAATCTTTAGTGCAGAAACGGTCATTTTAGATTTTTCCAAATCATAAAGGTTTGTCTTTGTCTTGAAATTGAACTCTACTCCCTATCTGGAAACTTAAGTGTTGCAGGAGACCAGTACTCAATCAACCCTTTAGCATCTATAGAGATGACCATGTCAAAAGCATGGTTGTACTTCATCTGTCTTCTCTTTGCATCATCGGGTGCTATGTCCACCATGCCATAATCTTCTAATTCTTCATGGAGTCTTTTGCTTTCAGTGTCACTATCATGTGCATCATCATCGTAGATATTATCATCAAACTCCATTTTCGTAGGGATTAGATCAGAGACGTTTATAGAATTTTCAAGGTCCTCAATGATTTTAATTTTCATTTCTTCAAGAATACCAATGTTGAAGTTCTTCATGTATGTTTCCTATGGAGTCGAATAGAGAGGAGTCCTCGAGTGTTGATAAGTCTCTACTACAGGTTCTTCTATAGTCCCTTCTTTATAGAAATTATTTACGGCTTCTTCAGGGAATGAGTCCCTCGCTTCAGGCCTTGGATCTAGTGGTGGAGGTGGTGGAGATGAGGATCTAGACGATCTTGGAGTAATCCTTTTTTTTTTGCGACGTCAAGAACCTTGATTTTTCAATAGTTTTGCGAGTTCGTCATGTTTCTGATCCCGATCTTGCTTCATGTCTTTAATAATGGTACTTGTAGTTTCCATACTAAATGCATGTGACTTCAACTTGATGTCCAAGGTTTTGATCTGATACCGATGGTTTATATATGTTGATTTTTCAATAAGAAAGGTTAAGCATGAAGTTCATTCCATTTTGGCATTTAACTTAACCATAACCAATAATGTTGCAGCAACCAAGATCACAAGAAGAAACATCATGCATAAGAACAAAAGAAGTATCCTGGGAAACCCTTCTCAACAAGGGAATAAAACCTAGCCAAATCCTTTGTTATATTCTTCAAGAGAAATACCTTCACCACTAAGAAAACCTAGCATACAAGAGGGTGCTCAAACCCTAGAAGACTAGTGCCCAAGAGATGTGTGCACTTTTCCCAAGAAGGTGTACTTGCTGAAATTTCCAAACTCACATGAAAGATATGATTCCTCAATGGGGAATTTACCTTTACTTATACTAACCTAAACATGTCAATAGAAGTGTATATTGGCACAACAAGGCCGACCTCACTAGCTTATAATATAATTAATATTAACCAGATTAATTATCTTTTACATTAATTACCAGTCACATTAAGTTGGGGTCGACCTGTACCCTTTACATTACAATTAGGGTTACAGGTAGGTCTGACTCTTGAACAACATAGCAAGGGATCTTATACAGTGACTAGTGTCCATCCACTAGGGGCACATCCATATGGATGTCCATACCTCTAGCTCACTGCATTACACAAAAGAACCACTTCTTCACTAGTGCTCAACCACTAGGATCAAGTTCACCTATGCTCGTCCACATGCATGCCCACTCAACGGATCTTCTTTCCCACTGCATTACATAGGGGAGTCATCTGGAGTTTCTCGTCAACTCTTCTACTAAGAGGAGGATAATACATCATCTTCATTTCTGTTCTCATGATGATGCACCCAGCACTTTGGGATTTCACACGTTCACCTTGTGCTCAACCACAGGCACGTCCAACTCTGCAGATCACCTTTATCACTGCGTTACACAGGAGAATCATCTGGAGTTCTTCTCAACTCTCTGTATGGAGGAGGTCATCTCTGTGTTCCATCTCTGTCTCATATAGGAACCACACACCCTCTTCAGGGGCTTTCTCTCAGGTTTGTAAGTTGGATAATATCTCACATAGATTCAATGATCCACATCTCATGGGTTTGTAAGATGGAGAATGTCTCACATAGCTGCAATCATCAACACTCCCTCTCATCTAGGGAGGCATTCTTCATCATGCCAAGTCTCACACGGATGTACTTTGAATTTTTTCTTGGCTGGAGTCATCAACACTCCCTCTCAACTAGGGAGGCATTCTTCACCAAGTTAGTATGGTGAAGATGTATGCAATATGCTCATGTGTAGGAAGGTACTGCATGTGTATGATTTTCCTCTGTCTCATATCTTTGATATAAGGATATTTCATCTCATCGTGTTTTGATCCATCAGGAAACACTAGGTTCTCAAGGAGCTTTACACACAGCTCTTGGTTATCATCATAGGATCCATTTCATGCTCAAGTAAATATGTCAAAATCTTGTGAAGCCACATCGCTTCGCACACTCGATGTTGTATACTATGCCTCTGTGATACTCAAGGCCACAGAGTTGTTTTTCCTGTTGCATAGGGAAACCATGGAAAACTTCACGGTAGAACATCAATTGGATGTGTTCTTTCGGTCCACTGTAATTTCTACTCAATATGAATTGGCATATCCTTCAAACTCAAGTTCACACTGGAGGCATATCTCATGCCATATCCAACTGTGCCTCGTATATATCTGAATACATGTTTTGTTGTTGTCTAGTGAGTCTGTCTCGGTTGACTCATGAAATGACTAAGCACATTCACTACATGGCATGAATCAAGTCTAGTGTTAACCATATACATTAGTGATCCAATCAGTGGTGGATCAGTCTCGTTTGAATCATCATCAATCTTCTTCTTTAAATCCATCACAGTGGATTTTGCATTCTGTCATACTTGAACTTCTTTAATATTTTCACTGTATATTTTCCTTGACTCAGGAAAATCTCATTGGTCCTCTATCATACTTCTTCTCACAAGAAGTAGTGCATCATACTCAGACCCTTCATCTCGAATTCAGAAGTCAGGGATTATTTGTATCCAACAACAAGGTTTTCCGAATAAGTCATCAAAATCAGGCTCTCGTCACCAACACTATAATGATATAGGTTTGGATCAACAACACTCTTGTTGAAATCCAAACTCATCAAGAATTTATCTATCTGGTATAGTTTCCAACTCATGGATGGTAGTACGGATGGAAGTGTATCAGGTTTACTAGATCAAGTGTCTCGTCATAGACAACTCCCTTTGTTTGTGAGAAACCTTTGGCTATAGATCTCGTTTTTTATTTCTCGATACTTCCATCAGCTGCATTCTTGATCTTGTAGATCCACTTGGAAGTTATCATAGACTTCCCTTCTGGTCCCTGAATAATATATTATGCATCATTCTTGAAGATATACTGGTATTCTTATGTTATGGCATCTTTCCATACTTGTTCTCTCGTTGCTTCTCTAAGACAAGGAGGCTCAACATCAATGAAGTGGCTCATGAGTGAAGGATAGCTCGAAAATCTCTTTTTCTTTCTCAAGATGTGCCTTGATAGGCTTGTATGTTTCTCTTCCTCTTGCAAAGTGAGTCTAGGTAGGCCTTTTATGTCCTACTGCAATATCTCGGAACATATCAACTAGAGCAATTGGAATAATGTATGTCTCCCTCTGAACTACTGAAGGGGGAGAAGGTATTGTCTTACTGTTAATCTTCATCTGGGATTCTCTGGATCTTTGAGAGACTATCTCTTCTTCAAGGACAACGTCTATGTTTGTCTCAATCGGTCTCTGACCAGGGATGTCGATCTGGAATGTCTTTTTTTTTTTTTTTTAAAGGATCTAGCTTGGACTTCTTCTCTTTGGGTACATGAAAATACACTAGGCACCCAAATAACCTGAAGTGTTCAATCTCAGGCTTTATTCCGGTGAAGACTTCTTCGGGAGTTATGTTTTTCAAAGTCTGGTGAAGACTCTTGTTCTAAACATATACTATGCCATGCATGCTTATGCCCATAGAATCATAAAAGGATTATGATCATGTGTTATTGCATTGGTTGCCCCAATGATGGTTCTATTCTTCCTCTTTCTCAAATAGTTTTGACTCCCTTTGAGTCAAGTGGCTCTCTTTGAAGGATAAACATCCTCCTTTGATCTTAACCTGTCTGGAACAAGAAAACAAGAGGATCCAAAACAAGAATATCTCCTAAAGGAGAATAATGAGTGCATCTCTAGAATTAAAAAAATTTAAGGATTGTTGTCATAACTACAACACCTACTTGTATTGTAGCAAACTTTAGAAATATAGGTTAGAGGAATGAAAATTACAACAATCAAACCTAGAGTCTTCACTTTGAGTGTGTTGTTCCTCTGAATGCACTGAGATCCCTTTGGATCCATGACTTCAGCAAAAGGTTCCTTCCTCCTGCAATTTCCCTCATGAAAACGATACAAATAATATATATACAAGTACATACTTGAGGGTGTTGATATGATTTCTCCAATGGCTCCTGGTTGATATTTGTCCTCTTGACATCTTCATGAAGGAGGTATGTTACAGTGACACCTTTTTGTATCACCCATAATAAGTCTTCCTTTGAATTCTTGTCTTCTAGAAACTTGAAGTTGTTTGATCCATCAAGCTTAACTTCCATCATAGTTTTGTTCATCATAATTTTAGATTTTTCACAACCCTTTATCAACTGGGTTAGAAAACCTAACGTCTAGGCTAGGTTAGCACTTTTAGGTTTTGTTGGGCTTATGACTGCCAAAAATAAGCCTTTGAAATATGAGAGAACACTGGTGAGTTGAAGAGCTCCTTCAATGAGTTGCAGAAACCCTAATACTTAAATTTCTGCAGAAATTAGCAAAACTCTAGAAACCCTAGGGCCAAAAAGTCAAAATGCAATATGAAGATTGTTGGAGGTGCGTTGAAGGAGGTCGAACACTCCTATGCCTAAATTATCCCAAACGTCCAAGTATTAAGGGCTGAAACTAAGAAATAAGGATGGTTGTACGGAATTTCTGGAAACCCTAGGAGGGTCGTACGGTTCTGCAAAAAAGAGGACAGTTTACCTTGAAGTTTTGTGCAATGGATTCTTCAAGACCTATGCTCTAATACCATGTTGATTTTTCAATAAGCAAGGTTAAGAATGAAGTTCATTCCATTTAAGATTGTTGGAAATGCAATATGAAGATTGCTGGAGGTGTGTTGAAGGAGGTCGTACACTCCTATGCCTAAATTAGCCCAAACGTCCAAGTATTAAGGGCTGAAACTAAGAAAGAAGGATGGTTGTACGGAATTTCTGGAAACCCTAGGAGGGTCGTACAGTTCTGCAGAAAAGAGGACAGTTTGCCTTGAAGTTTTGTGCAATGGATTCTTCAATACCTATGCTCTAATACCATGTTGATTTTTCAATAAGCAAGGTTAAGAATGAAGTTCATTCCATTTAGGCATTTAACTTAACCATAACCAATAATGTTGCAGCAACCAAGATCACAAGAAGAAACACCATGCACAAGAACACAAGAAGTATCCTGGGAAACCCTTCTCAACAAGGGAAGAAAACCCAGCCAAATCCTTTTCTATATTCTTCAAGAGAAAGACCTTCACCACCAAGAAAACCTAGCACACAAGAGGGTGCTCAAACCCTAGAAGACTAGCGCACAAGAGAGGTGCGCACTTTTCCCAAGAAGGTGTACTTGCTGAAATTTCCAAACTCACATGAAAGATATGATTCCTCAATGGGGAATTTACCTTTACTTATATTAACATGAACCTGTCAATAGAAGTGTCTATTGGCACAACAGGGCCGACCTAACTAGCTTATAATATAATTAATATTAACCATATTAATTATCTTTTACATTAATTACCAGTCAAATTAAGGTGGGGCCAACCTGTACCCTTTGAGGATTTTCCAGGTCCTATTGTTGGAGCATAACCCTAACTTACATTAGTTTATACCTAGCTTAGACTCCTAGATCTTGGTTAATAGATTCCATCACACTTTATTTCACCTAATTTGGCCACATAGAGAAGAAGGGCGCCTCATCCCTAGATTTTAGGGAAAACTGTTATTTTTAGATCAAGACTCAACTCCCGGTTCTTGATTTTCTTGATTTATTCTTGATTTTATTGATTTATTCCAACTCCCCCATGAAAAAACTCATCCATTATTGGGGAATGTGCACCTCCTCTTTGAGTGAGAGATTTATTCCTTAATTAATGATTTTTGTCGTTACTATTATTAGTAATTGCTATTTCGGGTCAGTGAAGTGAGTTGGAACTGCTTCTCTTGTCAATTAAGTGAGCTTAAGTGAGCTAATGTGCATAACTTGACTCTTGTGGGAATTAATGAGTGTGTGACATATGTCTTTAGTGGTCTAGGTCTAACTATGTGGTCTCCCTTAGCCTATGACACCTATTTTAGCTTTTTCTAGCTTTTTTTTACTAGAATTTCTATGTTGGAAATTCTATATATTCACCTCCTCTCTTCTTTTTGAGGATGGTTGCTCATGTATATTCATTTTTTATTAATATAATTATCTGATTTATGGAGCAAAAACTTTCTCTCATCTCTTGAATATCAGCAAATTGTATGTGTTCAATTTAACTAGAATTCTAGATCTATCGGGGTTTCTGCAGGAATTCTACATGGTATCAGAGATAGATTGAAACTAGTGGATTATACATGGTTTTATTTGCAGGTATAGATCATCAGGAGGCGTAGCAAGCAGAAATGGATCATCTCTCTCAGCCCACAAAACTCGTTCTAAATCCTTTCAATTACTTCGAATGGAAGACAGAGATCTCTCTGCTCCTCCGAAGCAGAGGGCTTTACAGGGTAACAATGGGAACGGAGAAAGAACCGACTGTTGCAGTGGAGAAGATCAAGTATTTCAATAAATGAGATGAAGCAATTGGGATGATATGCCTATCAATTTCCAGAGCTCTCCTCTTTCATGTCAGTGGAGCCACTACTCTCGATGTGGTCTGGACCACATTGGAAGGACTATTCGGCAAGCAGGATGCAATGAGAGTGCATCAACTGGAGAATGAACTCATATCCCTAAGTCCAATTCATTTCAGCAAC